>JAYESA010000016.1:107084004-107356504 GCA_036927795.1 Iris macrosiphon | reverse complement strand
CGGACGCAGTCGCCATTGCCGCAGCCACCACCACCTCCAGTCTATATTGACACCACTACCACCAGCTCGGCCGGCGCTGCCACGAGCACTCCTCCGGCCAGAATCAACCACCTCGCCGAGGTGAGACACTTCCCTCCTCTCAGAAGTTGTATAATTATGGTTTTTATGTAATGGTGATTAAGGTTTAAATATTGGGATTAAGATTAATGCGGAGGTTAGATATGTTATAGTTAGTTAAGGTTTGTGCTATTGAAATAAGATTGGGGTTTCAGTCTGCTATTGCTATGTGGTTAGAGTTTATCTTCATAAGCTTTGAAATAAAATTATGGACATACATTAAGTAGGGATGTGAGGAATAGTGGATCTTGTTTGGGGTTATATTCGTATTGGGAAATTATTTGAGGAAATTGCAAGGTTAATAAATAAGGTTAATAAATGCTATGTCAAGATGTTAGGGTTTTTCAATTAATACATGCATTATTGAGCAGGGTTGATATTGTGCATACGTCTAAAACGCTTAAGGAAGAATGGTGATATTAACACATTGATTAATACCAAGGAGCAGATTTAATTTATAAATGGATATCGATCTTTGGGTAAATATTGGGAGTTGATGATAAAGTTGTTTAAAGGCATAAATTATATATACGCATATTGGTTGTTGTTGTTTGAGCTGATGTAAACTATTGCCAAGTAATAAAGTGATATTAAAATATTGATAGACACTGGGAGCAGGTGCTCGATCTTGAAATATGTATGATATCAAATGATGAGACCGTGATTGAGGACAGAGAATATTAATTATTTATTTGAGCTTGAGACGTCAACGTACATGTTAACATCTGTGAACACCGAGGTAAAACTGAGGATTGATCAGGGTTTGATTAACTGGATATCGTGATTGAGGTTAGGCTTGATGCTGAGGTACTGAGGACTAAGTGATTTGACGTATCGTATCGATAGTCAACTATGGTCAACCCCCTAGTGTCTTGTCCCTGTGAGTCGTAGTTGAGTTTGAGTTTAGTTGTAGATGCGTGTCGCATCCCTATCTGTCGTAGAATAGATTATTGATTCTAGTTTGTATCTCATCTCTAGGTACTGCGGGACCTGAGGACTTGGACGTGGTACCAGATCCCCGTCATCAGCAACCGCACGCAGGCAAGTATACCTTGCCACCTTGTATTTCAGTTTACAGATATTTATTATTTTGTTATGTATATCGTGCACGTAGTTATGTTGACGTTCGGTACTTCGCATCCGGTTCACAACCGGGTGAAGACGTACGTCGTAACGTCATAGGAAGATCGTTGGATGATTCGTAGCATCTCGATATGCGTACCTGAGTTTATCGACACCCCAGGACACACTCATACACTGTGATCGTGCCAGATTCCTGTATCCTGATACTGACATCATGACCAGAGACTGGGACGACCTTAGGGTCGCGTCTGTTGAGTTATTTTCGTGTGTCGAGACTGTTAGATAGAGGTTCAGGTTCAGCGCACCATTGTTGACCGCTTGGGAAGGGGAAGACAGTTACTAGACGTTTGGGCTACTCTGCACTCGCTTATATATATATATGTAGTGATCCTGTATTATAGTGTAGTGGTATCACCCGTGTGTCTCTGTGCTCGGAGCTACGGTACGACCCGTGTGTCTCTATGTTCGGAGCTACGGTTTATTTTAGAAAGCCCACGCGTCGAACATTGTCTTTAAACTGTGTCACACTAGTTGGATATGATAGAGTACCCTGTCGTGCACTTGTACTTTCTGTTTACTTGGCATATTATATTTCTGTACCTTGTTATGTCCCTCTGAGGACCTGGTTCCCTGCCAGTTTGGAGCATAGATGATTACGGAGCATTTGGAGTTGCTGTTGGAGTTACAGGTCTTGCGGGCATAGTACCAGGTACTCATAATATATCTACCGGCATTATGGTTATTTTATATTATTTATTTCATCTGCTGTTGTAGCCTAGTTTTTATAGACTCATACTTCTTCTCGAGTCTATTCGAGTTAGTGTGTTATTGCGCGGCCGACTCTAGCACATATAGCTCTTTCTTGTATACTGTTGAACATTGTGGATTAAGACATAGAGGTTTACATTTGTGGAATATCTAGATAGTGCCTTTATATTTTATAGCTTATACGTATTCGAGTCAGACCCGAGTCTGGTCGAATGCGTAGCTGGCGTATCACATATTTCTAGTCCTACGTATTTTGGGACTAGGGCGTGACATGTTTTTGTGGTGGCCAATACAGGTCCGATTTAAATCGTCTTGGTCACCTGACTGTGCCAAGCGAGCCTGCAAATTAGGAATAGATGTTACGATTGTTGAGTAGAATCTCAATCCATAATCGATTTTAAAACTCTTTGTATGTGATTATCGCCCTTGGACTTCCACTTTGCATTCGTTCAATCTTCGTCAATATCGCTATCCTTGTTTCTCGTCCCCTATTGTTCGAGGAGACGAATGCTTATGACTGATGACTTCCCTCCAGAAGAAGATCGAAGATTAGACGACAGGAGACAGAATTCGTATACCTTCTCGGAGAAGATTGTTACCTTATCAGGATAGATTGATGGGTTCTTTGGATTCTAGAACTAGTGTGGAAGGTTGGCAAGAGAGTTGGACCCAGTAGTACCATACCCGTGCTGGAGGTAACAGTGATCTTAGAAGTACTGAGAGCTGGAAGGATTGTTGATCATGACCTAGAATAATTTACGGAAATGCATAGCCTGATGTTGGAAACTAGTAGTTGTATATGATAGCAATGCTAGGAACGATGATTATGAGCTAGAGGAGATGAAAATTTTAGGATCTTACTTGGGAGATAATAATCGGATTCCAGGAATTCTAGTATGTGTTTAAGGGATACCACTATTGTACTTGTGACTTGGAGAGAGGAATAACGAAAAGAAGAAATTCGAGGAATAAATTTTTAGGAAAAACCTTGGGGAGAAGAGAAATTATACATTAGGCAAGGAGACATTTCCTTTTGAGGATTGCTGTTGAAAATAGAACAGGAGAATTTATCTTGAGGTTAAAGTCTAGACTGACATTATCCTAGACGTGGATTGGTTGAGTCAATACCACGCAATGCTTGATTTCCGTCGTGGTTGTGTCATCCTTAGACCACCAGATTACCCTGAGTTTGAGTTTCTTCACAGAGCTTTGGAGCATGGTGCCCATCTACCTTACATTGTAGAAAGTGAAACAGTGTACCCCCGTATTATACCAGAGTTTGAGGATGTGGTTCTAGAGAATCATTCCGGCCTGCCACCTGACAGAGAGATAGAATTAGCTATAGAGTTGACTCCAAGAGCGGAGCGAATTATTTTCTCGTCTTCAGACTAGCACCGATAGAGTTGGTTGAGTTGAAGGTCCATAGTAGAGGATCATTTAGACAAGGTTTTCAGTCGGGCTAGTATTTTTCCATGGGGAGCAACCATCTTATTGTACCAAAGAAGGATGGGACAATACGTTGCATAACGATTACAAAGCATGAAATGCCGTAGCGATAAAGAGCAAGTACCAATTGCCACACATCGATGATTTATTTAGATCAGCTAAGTGTATTCTCGAGGATCGATCTCAGATCACGCTATCATCAGATCAAGGTATGGAAAGAAGACATCCAGAAGACGGCCTTTCGGACGAAGTATGACCACTATGAGTTTTTACTCATGCCGTTTGGTTTAACCAACGTATCGGCGGTATTTATGAGTTCGAGGAACAATATTTTCCACCAGTACTCGGATAAGTTCGTGGTAGTAATTATTGACGAGATCTTGGTTTATTCCAAGAGCCAGGAGGAGCACGAGAGATATCTCAGGATCGTATTGGAGACGCTGAGACAGGAGAGACTGTATGCCAAGCTCAGCAAATATGAGTCATGTAGTCTACGCATCAGGACGACTAAGGGTTCATGAGAAGAACTATAAGACGCCCGACCTGGAACTAACTGCAGTGATAATTGTACTAAAGCTATGGCGACACTACCTGTATGGAGAGCGTGTTGAGATTTATACAGATCATAAAAATCTGAAGTATGCCTACACGAAAAAGGAACTCAACATGAGACAGAGGCGCTGGCTAGAACTTATGACAGATTATAATATCGAGTTACAGTACCACCCCGGCAATGCGAATGTAGTAGCGGATGCCTTGAGCAGGAAGCCTATGGCATATTTTTACGACTCATCGTCAGTTGTTAGAAGATTTTCAGGAACTCAGGATTGAGATTGTATTGCCAGGCATGGAGGGACAGATGGCCAGTCTTGAGGTTCAGTTTACTTTGGTTAAGAGGATCAAGGCAGCATTGCCTACGGACACGAGATTTAGACGACTGCGAGAAAGGACAGAGGCTGACATGCAAACGGGATTCAAGATTCATGAAGACGGAACATTGAGTGTGGAGATCGCCTATACGTTCCTAGTGGCAAGCTACGCCAAGAGTTGATGACCGAGGCTCATAGCTCGATTATTCTATTTCATCCCGGGGGTACGAAGATGTACCGAGATGCGAGGCAACATTACTGGTGGCATGGGATGAAGAGAGAAATTGCAAGATTTGTGGCAAAATATTTAGTTTGGCAACAAGTCAAGGCTAAACATCAGAGGACTGCAGGATTATTGCATCCACTTCCCATTCCCGAGTGGAAGTGGGAATACATTACCATGGACTTCGTCACAGGATTCCCGTGAAGCCCTAACGGGAAGGATGCAGTATGGGTTGTCGTAGACAGACTTACCAAGTCTGCATATTTTCTTGCCCTTCAAAGTTGGGCAATCAACAGAGATACTAGCTGACATGTATATGAGGCAGATAGTACGATTACATGAAGTGCCTGTCAGCATCGTATCGGATCATGATTCCAGATTTACGTCACATTTTTGGTGGAGTATGCAGAAGAGCCTAGGAACTCGTCTCAAGTTTAGCACTTCATATCATCCACAGACTGATGGTCAGTCAGAGCGCACGATACATATATTAGAGGATATGTTGAGAGCGTGCATGATTGATTTTGGAGGATCTTGGGAGGACCACCTACACTTGTAGAATTCTCCTACAATAACAGTTACCAGGCCAGCATACAGATGGCACCTTATGAGGCACTGTACGACAGGAAATGTAGGTCGCCAGTTTATTGGAGTGACGTGGGAGAGCGTCAGATACTTGGTCCAGAGTTGGTGACACAGACAGTAGAGAAGGTCAAGCAGATTCAGAGCTATCTGCGTGCAGCACAGGACAGACAGAAACACTGGGCAGATGCGCACCGCAGACCCTAGCCACGTGCTTGATCATTCGGAGATTACAGTCGGGCCCAGTCTGTCTTACGTAGAGCAGCCAGTTGAGATCCTCGACCACAGCGAGAAGACTTTGAGAGGGCAGACGATTCGACTGGTCAGAGTTGCATGGAAGCACCATTCACCAGGCGAGTCTTATAAATTCCCTCGACCAGATTTTATTAAAATAGGATTAGTTTTGACTAACTAGAATTTTTGCAACTTTTTAAAAATTTATTTATTATATATTCTATTGATTGTGCACCTGTCCATTACACAATTAACTAGGGCACTACACTAGCTATTAACCCTAAACAAAATCCACATACCTGCCCTAGACTTGTTAGACTACTTTTTCTGTATTTTGTGCAACTCCCAGATACCTTATTTGGTGCTTCGTTTTAGTCGCACAAATATCGTTACAGACGTACGTAATTATTTCCTATTTAATTTCCTGCTCTTTACCCATCTCTGTACCCTAGGGATTTGAGGACCAGTAGGCACCTGTTTTGCCCAAACAAAAATACGTTAATATTCTAATCTAATTATACTACAATTAGTGTATTGACACCGTAGAAAAATTATGACCCTAACTGCCCCTAAATAATTAGTGAACACCGTACGCAGTATTTATTAATTAATAAATACGTTGACCCGTATCCCCTAAAGAATCAGACCCTGACTCTGCCCAGATTCACCCCCACACTTCCCAAAAACATTTTCCCAGGTGTTTCCCTCATTTTTGTACAAATCAGTATTTCGCGGAATCAGTATTTTAAATCAGGCAAATTACGAAATTACGCAAAATACTAACTTTGGGACTTTTATGCAATTTATGAAAGTTCAAGGGTTTTTATGCAAAAATGCATGTGAGGTGGCATAACCACATTGGCTAGCAACCCTAACCCCTGCATGTGGCACAAAATATCCAGAAAAATCAGGGAAAAATATCCAAAAAATCAAAATTACCCAAATACCCTTGAAGTTGCAATTATTTACAACTTTGCCATTAAACAAACCCCTATATAAACCCACACCCCCTATCTTCAAACCTCCACAGCCAGCTCCCTCCGCCACCACCGGCCACCCAACTCCGGCAAGACCCTCGCCCTGACCCCCTCTCCCCTCCGGCCAAGCCCCACCGCCTCCGGCCACCTCCTCCGCCGTCGGCAGCCCCCGCAACCCCAAACTCCCAACACCACCACCCACAGCCACCACCACCCGAACCACTTCCCCCACCGCCTCCGGCCACCGTACACCGCCACCAACCCCACCACCCGAATCGCCCAGACCCCCTCTCTCCGACCACCACCCCCTCACCGCCCCACGACGCCTCCTCCGCCGTCGGCAGCCCCCGCAGCACCCTTAGCCCCTAACCCTAGCTACTGCACCCCTCACCCCCGACCGCCTGCAGCCACCACCACCGCCGTCGTGGACCCCCGTCATCATAACCAACCTCACCGCCACTCCTTCCTTCGCCGTTCCCCCACCCTGCACCGCCGCCTACTCCGCCGCAGCCGCCGCCGTAGCAACCACAAGCTGCTGCTGCTGCTGCTGCTGCTGCTAGCAGCCACTACTGCTGTTGCCGTTCCTCTGGCCACCCCCGGCCGTCTCCGCCGCCGTCCTCCCACCGTCGACGACCTGTGGGACCCCCCTGCCAGTGGGTATACCCCCTAACCCTAATATATATGTATTTATATATATATACCGATATGTATATATATGTATATATATATATATATATATATGTATATAAATATGTATATATATGTATATTTATATGTATTATATTATATAATATATGTTATATACTGTATATATTATTATTATATATTAAATATATGTATAATATATATATATATATATATATATATATATATATATATATATAATTCTATACATATATATTTATATATATAAATATGTATATATGTATAAGTATATATATCTATGTATAATTATATATACTTATATATACATATTATTTATATAGTATTATGTAATAATTATTAATATACTTTTTATTCTGTTTTATATATATATATATATATATATATATATATATATATATATATATATATATATATATATATATATATATATATATATATATATATATATATATATCTATATCTATATATAGTATATATAAATATGTGAATACATATATTTATATATATATATAGTTATATATAATACTATATGTATATAATATTATATAACATATTATTTATATGTTATATGCTATGTATTAAATATATTATTATTAATAAATATTGCTGGATAATACAGCATATGTATATATGTATATTTTATATTCCTGCACAGTCTTTTTATTTATATATATATATATCTATATATATAATATTATATATAATATCTGTGCTGGATAATACAGCCTACATATATATGTAAATTTACAATTCTTGCACTGTCTTCCAATTTATTATATATATATATATATATTATCTATATATATCATATAGTACTATATAAATACAGTACCTAAGTTATATTTAAATTCTGTACTGTCATTTCATTTTATTATTATATATATTATATGTATCAGTGGATATACCCTGATTATTATATTATTATATATCAGTGGATATACCTTGATAATGTTATATTAAAACAGTGGTTATACCCTGCTAATATATATATTTTCATTCCTGCATTTTCTTTGCTTTATATATATACTATATATATACTACTACTATATATTATATCTATATATATATAAATACTATATATATATATGTGTGTATCCTATATATATATTACATAAGTATGTATATACTTTTATATTATACCCTGATAATCACAAACCTGTATGTTTTAACAGAACCCAACTCCAGCACCACCAGTGACCCCCTGTCACAAGCACCCTCAACCCTGACTGTGAGATCAGGGTTTCAGTACTATCAGGGAGTAGGCAAGTATACCTTGCCAAGTTCATTATTTAAATTCAAAATTATTATATGCTCTTGTTTCTGAGTACCTGAGACTGCCTCGGGTACAGTCAACTGATACGTTGACATTTAGCATAATTAGCTTAGTCGTACAGACTCACCAACAACTGTGAGGATAATCCTGATATTCTCCTAGACCCTATCACGAGAACACGCCACAAGGTTGTAATACATATTGGGATGCGAGCTGCGTATCTGATTAGCTACCAATACGTGTGACCCGCATCACGGATTAGCATAAATAAGGAAAATTAGGACTTGACATTTAGTTACATTGGGATGGAAAAGATAACTGGTAGACGTATGAGACACCCCCCTCCTTAAATGTTTTATACCTTCGTACCATGATGGTCGATTGCAGAGTGCCCTTGAGTCAGGGGGCATATGACACATATACTAGCCAGTCACCACGATTGGTGAATTACGTCAGCATATGTCTAGCCGACACATTCCCATGCGTACTACAAGGTCTTTACTTGCATTTCACATAGATGGTTAGCACCCTGTATTTATTTATTTTGTTCAGTACTTACATACATGGCATGTCATTTTCTGTATCTTGTTATGTCCCATTGAGGACCTGGTTCACTGCCAGATCTTGACGAGGCTTTCTACCCTACGGTATACGGACCTGATCAGGAGGCTAGATGTGCTACCGAGGAGGAGCTAGAGGAGACACCCTCAGAGTATGACTGACCCTAGAGACTTGCCACCTGGAGATGGAGATGTTTTGCTCAGATAGACACTACTTAGTCTATCTGATTTTTCTGTGCTATTATTAGTTTTGTAGTGGGCTTGTACTCACCAGTTGTGTACTTTATCAGACTCAGTTTATATATATTCAGCACTTATTTCCCTGACATTTTATTGTGGATGAGATAGATTTACCTATTTTATACTTGTAGAATTTTAGGACAACGTAGCACGTTCCTTTGGGTCCATTCGAAATGGATTAAACCCTTAGTGACGTGTCAGTTGGCCAGTGACACGTGGCCTAGTTCCTGACATTTTGGGACTGGGGCGTGACATGGTTTTAGTGGTGGCCCATGCAGGTCTAGTTTTCATTGCTAGTGGTATGATGACATGCCCAGCAAGCCTGCAATAGGATAGGAATACTAGGTCTCATTCACACTGACACCATCCTTAAATATTTTTTTATTATTTGCATCCTGCTTGATTATCATTCATTATCTCCTTTGTGTTTTTTTAATAATTCCATTTTCTTCAGAAATATGGACATACCCGGAAAACCTGCGAATAATGGGGTTGACCAAGCAACAGACCCCTCGCCAAGTGTCCAAGGAACCCCGAACAATCACCAGAACTCTGGCCAGGAGACAACCCCAACACCGCAGGCGGAGACACCTTTGCCTCCACCTCCAGCTCTTCCTGCCCTGATGCCTCAGTTTGAGGGCTAATCTCAAATGTTGCAGTTCCTCCAAGCTATGTTGCAGACTCAATGGCAACAAACTGAAGCCCTGAGACAGTCTCAGTGGCAACAGACTGAAGCTCTGCGACAGACTTTGATGACGGCCTTGGAGAAAACCACTGCCCCGGCACCGGTACCTGTTCAACCAGCGGGCACAGTTCGAGGCTTCCGCCAGATGAGCCCGAGGACCTTTAAAGGCAGCGAAACTCCAGAGGAGATTACCGACTGGATCTCCAACACCGAAATGCTGCTGGAAGGCTCTCAACTCACCCCCGACCTATGGATGACCACCGTGAGGGCCCAACTTCTCGGCAACGCCCATCACTGGTGGGAATCTATAGAGCGTAGCGTCGGCAAAGACCAGACTTGAGAATAATTCTTGGAGCACTTTAACGCAAAATACTTCCCCGCCACAGTTTAAAATGCCCTATACTCCCAGTTCCTGCGTCTGGAACAAGGGAACATGACTGTTGATGCTTACGACGCTGAGTTCAGTAGACTGAGTCATTTCGGTGCTGTTCTGATACCGAACGAACTGGAAAAGGCTAGAAGATTCCACCACGGCCTCACCTACGAGCTCCAGAGGTACACAACGACGCAGTCAAGGATCTCCTACAACGAGGTTCTTACAGAAGCAAGGGAGCAAGAAGCAATTGGCCGAGGAGCAAGACGCTCAAATCCAACCTTCCCGGTCAAAAACCAGCAAGGAGCAGGAGGACCTATCCGTCGTCCACAACATCAGACGCAGCAGACGACAGGACCTTACCAGAAGAAGGAGCTCCCGACTTGTCACTTTTGTGGCAAGAAGGGACATTTTATAAATGACTGCAGAAGGAGGCTAGGATTATGCCTAGTATGTGGAGCTTGCCAGCATATGGCCAGAGACTGCCCAACACGCAAAGATTCAGTACCTCAGCAAGGGCAGAAGCCAGGAGCACAAGCCCAGAAGATGCTACCCTCAACATCTGGGGGATATCAGAAAGGAGCACCCTTGCCTACCCAAGAGGCCCAGTTCAAGGCCAGACAACAATCTGGAGGGCAAAGGCACGGGCAAGCCTTTGCGTTAGCTGTAGTTGCAGAAGAGCCAGAAGGCGAAACCATTAAAGGTACCATTTTAGTTGCATCATTACCTGCAATCGCATTATTCGATTCTGGGGCTACTTTGTCTTTCATATCTAGTAGTTTCGTAGCCATGCACAAACTAGTCACTTCTCCACTACCTAAGTGCTGGAAAATACTTACTGGAGGAGGCATTGTTCCAGTTACCAACATTATTGAAACATGCCCGGTAGTCATTTGTAGTAGAGGACTAAGAGCGCAATTTTTGGTACTTCCAATGCCAAATTTTGACGTTGTCTTAGGCATGGACTGGCTAAGCCAGAATAATGATGTCCTAGACTGCCGAAAGGGAAGTGTTATCTTTAGACCCCCAGATCACCCGGAGTTCGAATACGTACGAGGCACCATCGAGCAAGGAGTAGGCCAGACTCCTAGAGCTTACGTGGCAATAGAGACAGCACTCCCATCAATTATAGCAGAGTTCGAAGACGTATTCCCAGAAGAATTGCCAGGCCTACCGCCTGACAGAGAAGTTGAATTCATTATTGAGCTGATACCCGGAGCTGCACCAGTATACTCCAATGTGTACCGACTGGCGAAGAAGGAGCTTGATGAGCTGAAGCTTCAACTGGAGGAACTACAGATCAAGGGATTTGTTCATCCTAGTGCATCACCCTGGGGAGCACCAGTGCTGTTTGTACCAAAGAAGGACGGGACATATCGTATGTGTATTGATTACAGAGCCCTCAACGCTCTGACAATCAAAAACAAATACCCCTTGCCGAGAATTGACGACCTGTTCGATCAACTGACAGGAGCCATTGTATTCTCGAAGATAGACTTGAGATCAGGCTATCATCAGGTCAAGGTACGGAGAGAAGATATTCCAAAGACAGCATTCAGGACTCGTTATGGTCACTACGAGTTCCTAGTGATACCGTTTGGACTAACTAATGCACCTGCCGTATTCATGAACCTGATGAACAGAGTCTTCCATCAATATCTGGACCAGTTTGTGGTAGTCTTCATCGACGACATTCTGGTGTATTCAAAGAGCCACGAGGAGCATGAAGAGCACTTGAGACTAGTGCTAGAGACGTTGAGACGAGAGAGCCTTTATGCTAAGATGAGCAAGTGCGAGTTTTTCCTTGATCGTGTCGCTTTTCTTGGACACGTGATCACAGGAGAAGGCATCTCGGTAGACCCAGCAAAGATTTCATCTGTGGAGACATGGCCAACTCCGACCAACGTCTCAGAGGTGAGAAGCTTTCTAGGACTTGCCGGATATTACCGAAGGTTCATAGAAAACTTTGCAAGAATCGAGGAGCCAATTACCCGTCTTACCCGCAAGAAGCAGGAGTTCATATGGTCTGAGGAATGTCAGAAAGCTTTTGATGAATTGAAGAAGCGTCTGACTACAGCCCCCATCTTGACTATACCATCTGGATCTGGAGGTTTCGTAATCTATAGCGATGTATCCGGAAAAGGATTTGGTTGTGTCTTAATGCAACATGGGAAGATTGTAGCTTATGCCTCAAGACAACTGAGGACTCATGAGAAGAATTACCCCACTCACGACCTAGAGCTTGCCGCAGTCATTTTCGCCCTTAAGCTATGGAGACACTATCTATACGGCGAACGAGTGGAGATTTTCACCGATCACAAGAGCTTGAAATATGTCTACACTCAGAAAGACTTAAACCTGAGACAAAGAAGATGGCTTGAAGTGATGACGGATTTCGAGATTGATCTGCAGTACCATCTTGGAAAGGCAAATATGGTAGCTGATGCTCTAAGCAGAAGACCCTCGGCATTCTTTATGATCAACCAACCAGGTCTACTGAGAGATCTAGAAAAGTTAGGAATAGAGGTCATTATGCCAGGACTTGACGGCCAATTATCAAACTACCAGCTTCAATCAACCTTGGTCGAAAGAATCAAAGCTGCTCTACCAACAGATGCAAGATTTCAGAGGCTTCGACAAAGAACAGAGGCTGGACTCCAGACAGGATGTCGTATACACGAAGATGGGACCCTAAGATGTGAAAATCGTCTTTATGTTCCAAATGGAGAACTTCGTAATGAGCTGATGTCAGAAGCTCATAACTCAACATACTCTATACATCCAGGAGGCACAAAGATGTATAGAGATCTGCGACAATATTACTGGTGGCATGGAATGAAGCGGGAGATAGCATGCTTTGTGGCTAAATGCCTGGTGTGTCAGCAAGTCAAGGCTGAGCATCAGAGATCTGCTGGTCTACTTCAACCCCTTCCAATACCCGAGTGGAAATGGGAACACATTACGATGGACTTTGTTATGGGCTTCCCAAGAAGTCCTAGTGGTCGTAATGCTGTATGGGTGATTGTAGACAGACTTACCAAGGCTGCTCATTTTCTACCTTTCAGAGTCGGACAATCTACAGAAGTCTTGGCGGACATGTACATGAAGGAGATAGTACGTCTGCACGGAGTACCAGTCAGTATAATATCTGACAGGGATACGAGGTTTACATCTTACTTTTGGCGAAGTATGCAAGAAAGTCTTGGTACCCGCCTCAAGTTCAGCACCTCGTATCATCCGCAGACAGATGGCCAGTCAGAGCACACTATCCAGACCCTAGAAGATATGCTGAGAGCCTGCATGCTTGATTTCAGCGGATCATGGGAAGATCATCTACACCTGGTAGAATTTTTCTACAACAACAGCTATCAAGCGAGCATTCAAATGGCTCCCTTTGAAGCTTTGTATGGAAGGAAATGTCGTTCCCCAGTATGCTGGAGCGATGTTGGCGAGAGATAGATCTTGGGGCCAGAATTGATTATTCGTACGGTGGAGAAAGTAAAGAAGATCCAGGGACACCTACGAGCTGCACAAGACAGGCAGAAGCATTGGGACAACATTCACCGACGACCTCTAGAGTTCCAAGTGGGAGAGCATGTGTTCTTGAAGATCTCACCTACCCGAGGTACTATCAGATTTGGAGGAAGAGGAAAGCTGAGTCCAAGATACATTGGACCCTTCGATGTGCTGGATCGCGTCGGAGAAGTTGCTTACAGGCTAGTTCTACCTCAGACCTTGGAGGGAGTACATGACGTCTTCCATGTATCTCAGCTGAGGAGGTACATTCCAGACCCGAGTCATGTGCTGGACTATTCAGAGATCACCATCGGGCCAAGCTTATCGTACCAGGAGGAGCCTGTAGAGATCCTGGACCGTAGCGAGAAAGTGTTGCGAGGCCAGACTATTCCTCTAGTTCGTGTTGCATGGAGGCATCATGCACCAGGTGAATCCACCTGGGAACGAGAAGAGGATATTCGACAGCGTTATCCCCATCTATTTCCAAACCAGGGTATGTCCAATTATTTCAAACTCAATCTTCAGTAATCATTTAATCAATCTTTCATTTTCAGTATATGTTTGTTTTTATTTCGAGGACGAAATATTCTAAGGAGGGTAGATTATAAACTCCTTCGACCAGATTTCATTAAAATAGGATTAGTTTTGACTAACTAGAATTTTTGCAACTTTTTAAAAATTTATTTATTATATATTCTATTGATTGTGCACCTGTCCATTACACAATTAATTAGGGCACTACACTAGCTATTAACCCTAAACAAAATCTACATACCTGCCCTAGACTTGTTAGACTACTTTTTCTGTATTTTGTGCAACTCCCAGATACCTTATTTGGTGCTTCGTTTTAGTCGCACAAATATCGTTACAGACGTATGTAATTATTTCCTATTTAATTTCCTGCTCTTTACCCATCTCTGTACCCTAGGGATTTGAGGACCAGTAGGCACCTGTTTTGTCCAAACAAAAATACGTTAATATTCTACTCTAATTTACTATAATTAGTGTATTGACACCGTAGAAAAATTATGACCCTAACTGCCCCTAAATAATTAGTGAACACCTTGCGCAGTATTTATTAATTAATAAATACGGTGACCCATATCCCCTAAAGAATCAGACTCTGACTCTGCCCAGATTCACCCCCACACTTCCCAAAAACATTTCTCCAGCTGTTTCCCTCATTTTTGTACAAATTAGTATTTCGGAGAATCAGTATTTTAAATCAGGCAAATTACGAAATTACGCAAAATACCAACTTTGGGACTTTTATGCAATTTATGAAAGTTCAAGGGTTTTTATGCAAAAATGCATGTGAGGTGGCATAACCACATTGGCTAGCAACCCTAACCCCTGCATGTGGCACAAAATATCCAGAAAAATCAGGAAAAAATATCCCAAAAATCAAAATTACCTAAATACCCTTGAAGTTGCAATTATTTACAACTTTGCCATTAAACAAACCCCTATATAAACCCACACCCCCTCTCTTCAAACCTCCACAGCCACCTCCCTCCGCCACCACCGGCCACCCAACTCCGGCAAGACCCTCGCCCTGACCCCCTCTCCCCTCCGGCCAAGCCCCGCCGCCTCCGGCCACCTCCTCCGCCGTCGGCAGCCCCCGCAACCCCAAACTCCCAACACCACCACCCACAACCACCACCACCCGAACCACTTCCCCCACCGCCTCAGGCCACCGTGCACCACCACCAACCCCACCACCCGACTCGCCCCGACCCCCTCTCTCCGACCACCACCCCCTCACTGCTCCACGACGCCTCCTCCGCCGTCGGCAGCCCCTGCAGCACCCTTAGCCCCTAACCCTAGCTACTGCACCCCTCACCCCGACTGCCTCCAGCCACCACCACCGCCGTCGTGGACCCCCGCCACTACCACCAACCTCACCGCCACTCCTCCCTCCGCCGTTCCCCCACCCTGCACCGCCGCCTACTCTGCCGCAACCGCCGCCGTAGCTCCCACAAACTGCTGCTGCTGCTGCTAGCAGCCACTACTGCTGTTACCATTCCTCCGGCCACCCCCGGCCATCTCCGCCGCCGTCCTCCCGCCGTCGATGACCTGTGGGACCCCCCTGCCAGTGGGTATACCCCCTAACCCTAATATATATGTATTTATATATATATATACCTATATGTATACCTATATGTATATATATGTATATATATATGTATATAAATATGTATATATATGTATATTTATATGTATTATATTATATAATATATGTTATATACTGTATATATTATTATTATATATTAAATATATGTATATATATATATATATATATATATATATATATATATATATATATCTATAATTCTATACATATATATTTATATATGTAAATATGTATATATGTATAAGTATATATATCTATGTATAATTATATATACTTATATATACATATTATTTATATAGTATTATGTAATAATTATTAATATGCTTTTTATTATGTTATATATATATATATATATATATATATATATATATATATATATATATATATATATATATATATATATATATATATATATATATATATATATATAAATATATATATATATATATCTATATATAGTATATATAAATATGTGTATACATATATTCATATATATATATAGTTATATATAATACTATATGTATATAATATTATATAACATATTATTTATATGTTATATGCTATGTATTAAATATATTATTATTAATAAATATTGCTGGATAATACAGCATATGTATATATGTATATTTTATATTCCTGCACAGTCTTTTTATTTATATATATATATATATATATATATATATATATATATATATATATATATATATATATATATATATATATATATCTATATATATAATATTATATATAATATCTGTGCTGGATAATACAACCTACATATATATGTAAATTTATAATTCTTGCACTGTCTTCCAATTTATTATATATATATATATATATATTATCTATATATATCATATAGTACTATATAAATACAGTACCTAAGTTATATTTAAATTCTGTACTGTCATTTCATTTTATTATTATATATATTATATGTATCAGTGGATATACCCTGATTGTTATATTATTATATATCAGTGGATATACCCTGATAATGTTATATTAAAACAGTGGTTATACCCTGCTAATATATATATTTTCATTCCTGCATTTTCTTTGCTTTATATATATACTATATATATACTACTACTATATATTATATCTATATATATATATAAATACTATATATATATATGTTCGTATCCTATATATATATTACATAAGTATGTATATACTTTTATATTATACCCTGATAATCACAAACCTGTATGTTTTAACAGAACCCAACTCCAGCACCACCAGTGACCCCCTGTCACAAGCACCCTCAACCCTGACTGTGAGATCAGGTTTTCAGTACTATCAGGGAGTAGGCAAGTATACCTTGCCAAGTTCATTGTTTAAATTCAAATATTGTTATATGCTCTTGTTTCTGAGTACCTGAGACTGCCTCGGGTACAGTCAACTGATACGTTGACATTTAGCATAATTAGCTTAGTCGTACAGACTCACCAACAACTGTGAGAATAATCCTGATATTCTCCTAGACCCTATCACGGGAACACGCAACAAGGTTGCAATACATATTGGGATGCGAGCTGCGTATCTGATTAGCTATCAATACGTGTGACCCGCATCACGGATTAGCATAAATAAGGAAAACTAGGACTTGACATTTAGTTACATTGGGATGGGAAAGATAACTGGTAGACGTATGGGATACCCCCCTCCTTAAATATTTTATACCTTCGTACCATGATGGTCGATTGCAGAGTGCCCTTGAGTCAGGGGGCATATGACACATATACTAGCCAGTCACCACGATTGGTGAATTACGTCAGCATATGTCTAGCCGACATATTCCCATGCGTACTACAAGGTCTTTACTTGCATTTCACATAGATGGTTAGCACCCTGTATTTATTTATTTTGTTCAGTACTTACATACATGGCATATCATTTTTTGTATCTTGTTATGTCCCACTGAGGACCTGGTTCACTGCCAGATCTTGACGAGGCTTTCTACCCCACGGTATACGGACCTGATCAGGAGGCTAGATGTGCTACCGAGGAGGAGCTAGAGGAGACACCCTCAGAGTATGCCTGACCCTAGAGACTTGCCACCTGGAGATGAAGATGTTTTGCTCAGATAGACACTACTTAGTCTATCTGATTTTTTTGTGCTATTATTAGTTTTGTAGTGGGCTTGTACCCACCAGTTGTGTACTTTATCAGACTCAGTTTATATATATTCAGTACTTATTTCCCTGATATTTTATTGTGGATGAGATAGATTTACCTGTTTTATACTTGTAGAATTTTAGGACAGCGTAGCACGTTCCTTTGGGTCCATTCGAAATGGATTAAACCCTTAGTGACGTGTCAGCTGGCCAGTGACACGTGGCCTAGTTCCTGACATTTCGGGACTGGGGCGTGACAAGTCTACTTGGGAGCGCGAGGATTCTATTCAGCAGTGAATCCCGTACTTATTTGAGGAACAAGGTACGAATTTACGTACGACCTTTGATTACTAGTTGTTTTAAAATTCTTTTAGATATTATCGTGCTTTACTTTTAATTTCGGGGACAAAATTTTTCTAAGTTGGGAAGAATGTAAACCCCCTCGATTTTTTGGAAAAAAAATTGGTTTTGGTAGCAGATGTCGAGGTTTAGAGTGGAGATAATTTTATCTGGAATTTAATTCATTTAATTAAGACCCTTGGCGCGCCCTATCATTTCTAAATTAATCGGATCCCAATATCAGCCCATAAATTCCATCGGACTATAGTACTTTTGACTTGACTCGCCAAATTAGGCACTGGACTTTCCGTCACATAAAATCAGTTTTTATTGTGCTCTAAATTAATTGCGCAACTTTCTGAAAATCGTAACCCATATTTAATTTCGTGTCGGACACCTGTGTCGTTATCCAAAATTTTGAGATACCAACTTAACCCGTTGAGCCGGACCAACTAAAGGGTCCAAGACCGACTCCAAGCCCCCACCATTTTTATCCTTTGCATCATTTCCGGATTTTGACCCCAAGTGCCCCCATTTAATTTAAAAGCGCGGGACACTTTAATTCTATTTAAATCGGGGATACCAACTTTGCATAATCCTATTTTAATCCCCAATTAATCCCGATGTCCATTTAATTAAACCCGTGCCAAACCCCCAACACCCCCTCGCCATGCAAACCATCACCCGTAATTTTCTCCACAATTTTGGGGTCATTTTATGTGTTCGTACAATTTCTCGAATTTAAGGGGGCTAAGTTGCAATTTATAAATGTTAGGTGCCCTCATCCCATTGGCCAAGACCAAATGAAGAGGTTAATTATTTTGGACCGAATGCAACATCTCCTCCCTCCATTTCTCATGAAGAAATGATCATACTCATGTGAAATCCTAGCCCTCTATTTTGAATAGGCTAATCCCCACCACACATCCAATACACCCCTCCCTATAAAGCTATCACATCACCCTCACACAACCCCCAAGGCCGGCCCTAATCCCTAGGTGTGGAAAACCCCCCCCACTCTCTCTCTTCCTCCTCACAAAAACCCACAGCCAACATCCATTTCTTCTCCTCTTCTTCTCCCATTCTCTTCTTCTTATTCCTTTATTCTTCTTCTTCTTCTAATATTATTTTTCCCTAAGAGAAGCCTCCGGCCGACTGATCCGGCGACCCACCGTGGCCGACCCCATGGCTAACCCCTACTCCGGCCTCCGTCTGCGATTACCTCCCCACCCCGGCGAGCTACGCCGCCAAGCCCGGCCAACCAACAGCAGCTCCCACTTCGGTTCAGATCCCTACGCGGTTCTGGCGGTGCAGCCACCCCCGCTCCGGCCAGTTTGTGCACAGCCCGCCGGCCAGTGCTTCCCTCCGCCGACTGTACAGTGCTTCCCGCCGCCCGACAGTACAACACAGCCCCCGCCGCTCGGCTGTGCAGTGCACCCCGCGCAGCTCCGGTGCAGCCATCCCTCGTCCGGCCGGCTGCCAACGGCAGCCCCGAGCTCCGGCCACCGACTGTTCCTGCTCCGTCTTCTTCTTCACTTGCTCGTCTGCCTCCTTGTCTACCCACCTCCGGTGCAGCCGAGGACTAGCGCCCTTTCCGGCCGGATCGACAAAGAGCGTGGAGAGGACCTGGTTCCCCGACGTCACCTCCACAGCGGCTCCCCGCTCCGGCCAAACCGACTGCCCCCCCCACGAGCCAAGTTCCCTTCTCCAACACGCCATTACTGCCACCTCCTTGAGCTCCGGACGCAGTCGCCATTACCGCAGCCACCACCACCTCCAGTCTATATTGACACCACTGCCACCAGCTCGGCCGGCGCTGCCACGAGCACTCCTCCGGCCAGCATCAACCACCTCGCCGAGGTGAGACACTTCCCCCTCTCAGAAATTGTATAATTATGGTTTTTATGTAATGGTGATTAAGGTTTAAATATTAGGATTAAGATTAATACAGAGGTTAGATATGTTATAGTTAGTTAAGGTTTGTGCTATTGAAATAAGAATGGTGTTTCAGTATGCTATTGCTATGTGGTTAGAGTTTATCTTCATAAGCTTTGAAATGAAATTATGGACATACATTAAGTAGGGATGTGAGGAATAGTGGATCTTGTTTGGGGTTATATTCGTATTGGGAAATTATTTGAGGAAATTGCATGGTTAATAAATAAGGTTAATAAATGCTATGTCAAGATGTTAGGGTTTTTCAATTAATACATGCATTATTGAGCAGGGTTGATATTGTGCATACGTCTAAAACGCTTGAGGAAGAATGGTGATATTAACACATTGATTAATACCAAGGAGCAGATTTAATTTATAAATGGATATCGATCTTTGGGTAAATATTGGGAGTTGATGATAAAGTTGTTTAAAGGCATAAATTATATATACACATATTGGTTGTTGTTGTTTGAGCTGATGTAAACTATTGCCAAGTAATAAAGTGATATTAAAATATTGATAGACACTGGGAGCAGGTGCTCGATCGTGAAATATGTATGATATCAAATGATGAGACCGTGACTGAGGACAGAGAATATTAATTATTTATTTGAGCTTGAGACGTCAACGTGCATGTTAACATCTGTGAACACCGAGGTAAAACTGAGGATTGATCAGGGTTTGATTAACTGGATATCGTGATTGAGGTTAGGCTTGATGCTGAGGTACTGAGGACTAGGTGATTTGACGTATCGTACCGATAGTCAACTATGGTCAACCCCCTAGTGTCTTGTCCCTGTGAGTCGTAGTTGAGTTTGAGTTTAGTTGTAGATGCGTGTCGCATCCCTGTCTGTCGTAGAATAGATTATTGATTCTGGTTTGTATCTCATCTCTAGGTACTGCGGGACCTGAGGACTTGGACGTGGTACCAGATCCCCGTCATCAGCAACCGCACGCAGGCAAGTGTACCTTGCCACCTTGTATTTCAGTTTACAGATATTTATTGTTTTGTTATGTACATCGTACACGTAGTTATGTTGACGTTCGGTACTTCGCGTCCGGTTCACAACCGGGTGAAGACGTACGTCGTAACGTCATCGGAAGATCGTTGGATGATTCGTAGCATCTCGATATGCGTACCTTAGTTTATCGATACCCCAGGACACACTCATACACTGTGATCGTGCCAGATTCCTGTATCCTGATACTGACATCATGACCAGAGACTGGGACGACCTTAGGGTCGCGTCTGTTGAGTTATTTTCGTGTGTCGAGACTGTTAGATAGAGGTTCAGGTTCAGCGCACCATCGTTGACCGCTTGGGAAGGGGAAGACAGTTACTAGACGTTTGGGCTACTCTGCACGCGCTTATATATGTATATGTAGTGATCCTGTATTATAGTGTAGTGGTATCACCCGTGTGTCTCTGTGCTCGGAGCTATGGTACGACCCGTGTGTCTCTATGGTCGGAGCTATGGTTTATTTTAGAAAGCCCACGCGTCGAACATTGTCTTTAAACTGTGTCACACTAGTTGGATATGATAGAGTACCCTGTCGTGCACTTGTACTTTCTGTTTACTTGGCATATTGTATTTCTGTACCTTGTTACGTCCCTCTGAGGACCTAGTTCCCTGCCAGTTTGGAGCATAGATGATTACGGAGCATTTGGAGTTGCTGTTGGAGTTGCAGGTCTTGCGGGCATGGTACCAGGTACTCACAATATATCTACCGGCATTATGGTTATTTTACATTATTTATTTTATCTGCTGTTGTAGCCTAGTTTTTATAGACTCATACTTCTTCTTGAGTCTATTCGAGTTAGTGTGTTATTGGGCGGCAGACTCTAGCACATATAGCTCTTTCTTGTATACTGTTGAACATTGTGGATTGAGACATAGAGGTTTACATTTGTGGAATATCTAGATAGTTCCCTTTATATTTTACAGCTTATACGTATTCGAGTCAGACCCGAGTTTGGTCGAATGCGTAGCTGGCGTGTCACGTATTCCTAGTCCTACGTATTTTGGGACTGGGGCATGACACACACACACACACACATACATATATATATATATATACATTTAAACAAATACCTACAGTACACCAAATAGAATATTTATGATACTCAACCCATTAAGGTGCCAAACTCTCCATTATCCATAATTAATTATTCCCTCAAGTTATATATATATATATATATAATTACAACTATTAGAAGTTATTACAACATATAATGAAGAGAATTTATGTAAATCACCAAAAATTGGCCCCGTATCACACCGTATCGTAAAATACCGTGATACAGCCTATACGTATCCATTTGTGGATATGTACCTAGTCCTATAAGCCCGATCTAAGTCTAAATAGATCTAATTGGTATCATGACACACAATTAATGTGTCAAATTCGTAATTCCCCTAATATACACATAAATTATCTTATAGAACTCACAATACAAAGCCAAAAAGCCTAGAACTTGTTTCTATAAGTAGTCATTTGCCATGGGGTCATTCCTAATGGTCAAATACATGATTAAGAAGCTATAATAAAATAAAAATTCAGGAATTATCAATTAGAAGATGGATTCCCAAAAAAAATATAATTGGACACGATACGGAGCTCCAAAGCTTCTTCTCCTTGTGCTTCTTACTTTTCCAAGATTCAAGGGTCTAAGAATGATGAATTTGAGAAGAAATTGGTGCTAAATTGTGTAAAAATTTAATGAAAATAAATTAGAAAATTGGGGATCTAAAATTTCGATCAAAATTGAAATGCAAATGAGGAGAGAGAGAGAAGAACCCCCCTCTATAGTGGCCGGCCTATTTCTTCTTCCCCAAACAATATCAGTTGTCCAAGTTGCCCCCTACATGCTGCAGTATGAGAAATAATTAAGGATGGGTATATTTGGAAGTCTCTAAATAATTATAATTACACTAATCCTTCTTAATTTAATTAGTGGAATGACTAATGGGCTTGGGTCCAAGTTGGGCTCACTATTTGTCATGACAAATCTAAACAGGTCTATATGTGACAAGTCTAATTATTGTCTAATCTCTCTAACTAATTAATTAACACAAGTCTCTAATGACTAAATAATACTAGTCATAAATAATCATAGTTCAACTTAATTGAATAAAATATACAATCATAACACAATATTTAATATTATATTTCTAAAAATAAATACCCATGCCAAATTACCAAACTACCCATAGCTGAAAAAGTGAGGGTGATAATAGTGCTCGAGCACCTTGACTAGAGGCAGTGTATCAGCTGCTATTGATAACAGTACAACAACTGCAGAAGGGTATGGGCACACTAGAATCAGTGGAGTATAAGGATTGGGGGTGTCTGTGTGTCTGTATGGTGAGGTTCAGTTATTATGGTATCAGTAAATGCTGATACAAGGTATCAGTGAAGTTGAGGGGGGAGCTCAAGCATTTGGAATCATACAACAGTAGTGGTAGTAGATAGTGGGTGTCCAAGGGAAGTTAGGTCGAGGGTTGAGTGTCCATGTGAGGGTTGTATGAGGAGGATAGTGCACTTGCCTATGCACTATCAGGTTATAGACAGAACAATAGCAACAAGGTGAATGAGAGGATACACTGATGTGGTATCAGTATCCTCTGAGGTGTATCATGAGGGGGGAAAGTTGAGGTCTTAGTTAGTTAGTATATACTAGAGTTGGTAAGTAATGTGTGAGATAAGTTGGTATATATTAGGTATCAGTTAGCAAGGTATTGATAGGTAATGTTGACTAATTGTGATGCATTGGTGTGAGGTAGGAGTTAAGATATGGATAAGTATCATATGTACATGCACATTTATAGAGTATATTAAGATACTATATATAGTAGCATATATAAATTATAGTGTGTATATAAATACATAGAGTATCATAGTACCTAGTATATAGTTGATACTAAGTGTTATTAGCTAATATAGCTAAATTAGGCTAGCGTTAGCTAGTTAGTAACCAATATGGAATAATTAACTTAGTATGGACCTAGTTAGCTAGAGTGACCTAGAAATGGACTAGAAAATTATTTTAGTGCATTTTAACTTATTTTTCATTCATTACACCCAAGTAACATGATATTCATATATAGGTTGTGGGACACCAGCTCAGATATCGAGTCATACTTGTTGCTCAGGACCACAGACGAGTACATTATCTGATAGTTTTTTTATTTGATAGCCTCTATATTTCATGTATTTAATATTGTGATATTTTATTCCTGACACGGTGGTTACACGGATTGGTATACGTGGATCTTGGTCATGAGATATTATTGTTCTGATTACTCAGTGATCGTCGTATCATGCTTCGTGATTACTTAGTGATTACCGTGATATCTTAGTGATTATATAGACTGTGATCATAGTGCATGATATTATAGACCATGCAAT
The DNA here is from genome assembly GCA_036927795.1 of Iris macrosiphon. Lineage (NCBI taxonomy): Eukaryota > Viridiplantae > Streptophyta > Magnoliopsida > Asparagales > Iridaceae > Iris > Iris macrosiphon. Next base: position 107,331,951 of record JAYESA010000016.1, on the reverse strand, counting down.
GTGATCTAAGTGTTATAACGTATCTTAATTTGGATCCGTGTACTAGTCGGGGGTTAAAAAAGTATTAGTGGATATGTGATCATACCTTATAGCCTGTGATTTAGTAGATCATGCAACCCACGTGTGATCACGCTAGCTCACCTTTTTTATATAGACCGTGTTAGGCCCAAGCTGATCATATTATCTTACTAATATTTCAAGGCACATTTATTATTATTGTTTCTTTTATTCCAGTTTCTTACATTGTTGTTTCTCACCATATTGTTCTCAGTCTTTTGCAATTACTTACCATGATGCTCTTCCTCGTAATGATTACTAGTTCAGTTACTTCCATCATTTATTTTAATTGGTATTGCTGTTTCATAGTTTCTGTCAATTATTGGAACTGCTATTGGGTTATACTTTGCTCCAATCCTGACTGGATATATTTTTCAGATGATTCATTAGAGGACTGGTATCCTACGCACTACAGGCCACAAGATGGCGAGCCAGTTGAGATAACACACGTAGAGCCTATTGAGATAGTACCAGCAGTAGGTGAGACTTAGTTAGTTCATTCATGTTATTGTATATGCCAGTTAGACACTTTTTGTATTGTATTATATTTGAGATCATTGTGTTGAGACTAGACTTAGACTTGTGATATTTTTGACTATTTATTTCTTTATTTCTAATCCATATCGTGCCATATTTTCCTATAATTTTTTATTGTGATTGAGCATTGTTTACCATTATCATATTATCATATTGTCCTTTATTTGGGAGTTAAAATATTTTGACAGGTAAATTATATATATTGTATGAGATGTTTAGATACTATTGTTGACCTAGACAACGTTTTATCGCCGATGCTGCAGTGTAGACTCGACGTACCCATGTACTCGTGCCCTTACATCGGGTGTGGACCATTACAGCTATATAAGAGCCTTCATACCTTGTAAGATATTGATTTTCTTCTACTAAATCTTTTATAAGATATTGGGTTTCTGGATATTTCTTTATATGGTTTGATAGATGATATGTAAATAATAGCACGATATGTATTCCCCACCTTCAATTATGCCCAGATGTCTACCAAATTGAACTAAACTTGAAACCGTACACCTTAAGCGATCAAATATTCATTTTGTTTGAAACGACAAGAAGTACCAGACTTGAACATGAGTGGTTTATATATATTATGGTACATATAAAGATGGAGGAAAATATGGTGCCTGACTAATTAAACATAATAATATAGTGGAGAATAATAGATTAATTGTAAAGAATAAGTAGCATCTGGTAATGTGATGAGCCTCAAATAGCAATTGATCCTTTATCCTATGATATTGAACTTAATCCATACCATTCCCATATATCTGTGAATCATCTAACCATCATTTTCTATCTCGACGTCTGAGGCATCTAATACCCTTTTCCATGAAACCAATAACTAATGAGATTCAGGTAGACACATGTTAAGCCTAGATCAATTCCATGTAGCTAGATCCTATTCTCCCATTTCTACCACTTCTATCCTGACCTAAGTGGGGCTAAAACAGCTCTCTTTTATATCATCACCATACTCACAAAGCTTATTATTCTAACTTCAACTGGATACGAGATGAGACAACACAATATTTTCTCTATAAGAGTTTTTCTCACTAAGAATAGTTACAAATTACCACAAACAATCCTGTATAATATACATAAGATCATAGACACAACTACAAATAATAACTAATTTGTTGACCAACATACTAGAATCTAGAATCTTTCATATCTCGCATAACTCCCTAGAGAAGGAACACATTGTTACTGAAGTTACGTAAAGCTAAGAGAAACCGAGATGGTCGAAGGTAACTTTTGCTGGCCACGCCTTTCAGCTATTTTTTGAAGGATGCAGGCAAAGGCAACCAATGTGCTCTTGTGGTCCTCGCCACTACCACCACCCTTTCTCCCCTTTGATGATTGTTCCATCAAATCCCCTTTGTATTTTAGTTTTGATGTTGTACTGTCAAGAAAAGACCTGAAGGAAAGTAATATTGTCCGCTTATGCATAGTGCCAGTACTTGAGGAGGATTATTGTAAGGTATCTAACCACATACAAATTCATTTTACTTATTATATTATATACGCATACACATATAAAACATAAAGAAACTAAGCATGCCATAATGTACATGTGAATATAATGATTCCTTGTATAGATAATTTCAAGAATATATGATGTACACATTTTTTAATTTTTAATTTCTTATATATATATATATATATATATATATATATATATATATATATATATATATATATTACCATTAATTGGAAGGAATACTCTATTTTTTCGTGAATCGAACCCATCCAGCCAGGATACGTTATGTCTCCACCATATACGCTAGTAGATCCTACAAACAAAAGTTACCAGCTACGTCATTGATGTGAATGTGTCCTACAATGTCTTGTTTGGACGTTCATGGACATGAGAATTTGATCATACCGTCAACTATCCATATCAGTATTTTAAATATGTTGATGAGCTGGAAGTAGTAAAGACTGATGAGCTGGAAGTAGTAAAGATATAATTCGCTGATGTGGGTCCTTTCAAGTGTCTAGAGATCTATTTCTCTGATGCACTACTATACAAACCTATATAGTTTGGAGAATATGATGGCAATGAGGCAGACAACAAAGCTCAAGTTAATTTAGCTATGACGGCCCGACGATGATTTTCCTAAAGGCTACAAAGAAAGGGTTAGTAATACTGAGGATGTCGAGCCATTCATCATCGATCTTAGAATCTTAGACACTAGTGAATGTTCAGGTGCTAACGAACCATTTATCATTGATTGGCTGACCTTAACCCTCATACCGGTTTAGGTGTTAACGAGCCATTCATTATTTATTTAGCAGATAAAGAGCCCCTGGTTATTGATCTGTCTACCCTTGTGTAGATAGATTGCAACACAATCTTAGAAGAAACTTTTACTCCTAGAAGCTCCTTAGGCATAAAAATGGTGATCTACGGAGTCAAAGATTATTATGCATAAAGCTGCTATGCCGAATGACTTCTTCCATTCTTATTTAATACTGACGTCACACACATCGAAGAATGAGCTCTGACAGCTGACAAATATCCTTCGTATTCCATAAAACATGCAGATTCGATTATGGAATTCGAGAATCCAACGGTGATTACACTACAGTAATTATTGCATTACTTACGCTTTTCTATGAATGAACTCATATGGCTCGTCGAGCAGTGACTGCGTAAGGACTTTGGAGGTTGCTAAAGGGTTTTCTATGCCTACATGTTGTTTCCCCTTTAATTCATTAAATAGAGACTGTAACACCACGTTCCGCTCAAGCGGACTGCCAATTCAAACGGCAAAAGTGCAACGTCCCGACCCTCTTTGCTTCAGCGAGAATACTCGTTTGAGGCAAGAGAATTTCCAGACTTGGCTCTTTAGGAGTTCGAATTAGGCTTTCAGAGGCTCGCTCGGAGTATCGCTCGATCAAGGCAAATCATTGCTAAGTTGGGTGACTATTATGAACTTGTCTTTGCTTAGCCAGCACACTTAAAATATGGAACAATATATGCTAGTCGCTAGGAGAATCACCCCCTGCATGCTAATAAGAATCTAGCGCACCTAACTAAGGGAATAATCCCAACTTGTATTGCTTGTGCTAGAACATAGAAATAAAACTTTGCTTATAATCAGACCCTAGCATGCTACCTTTGCCTTGTGCAACTAGACCCCACTATGCCTCGAGTAGAACGATATACATATATTTTGTAGTGCAATGTTCACTTGCAATACTGCACGACCCTAGATCATGTCGCTCGAAAAGTCCCTTTATGGTTTCCCTCCTTAGATACTGGATCATTATAATGCTGGGGGCTTGATCACTGCGGTGCATGGCCTCTGATTACTGTCGGTTCATAGTAGCTGCTTTTCTGGGGCGCATGGTCATTTTGTGGCCTGATTTCTTTTAGTCGATCTTGGGGTGCATGTTTGTTGGACGCATGGATCTAGATTTTCCATGCTTCTATAAGACCCCCTTTAAAGTTTTCAAACTAGTATGTTTTGGAATACTTTAAATAAGAAGCATGGAGGAGAGGACCTTGGGCCGCATCTGAGTGACATACCGCATAGGCACGTTGCCGCATAGGTTCTTCCGCCAGGCTGTCAGATAATTAAATGTCGAGATTTGGCTCAATTTTCTGAGTGGATCCTCTTGGGGATTCTAAGTCATCTCTCAACAAGGATTCCAAAGTGAAAATTTCTCAAAGGATAAATTTGAGTGGGAAACTCAAGCGTCGTCGTCATAATTAATGCTGAAAGTGTGGCGCGAGAATCAAGGAGTCTCCACCATCTTCTTTGTGCTATAAATAAGGGGTTTTGCTGCAGAGAAAGAACTATTTTTCTCTTTGCTCTAGCTTTCCTCATTTTACTTTGACCTTTCAGCTGTCTCTGACCCGCTGCCCGATCATCATAGCCCCTACAACTGCATCCTTTTTGTCAAAGACCAAGAAGACCGACAATATGGGGAAGCACCCTGTGTCCTCATTTGAGGCAAAGGATGAGGCCCCGACTTTCCATCCAGATGTTCAAGTACCCATCCAAGGTAAGAATTTGTGGGAAACGAGTCAGGACGTATGGATACTTTGCATACAGTCTGCCGTATGGATTAGAACATGTATGGGATTTCCATATGACCCCGCCGTATGCTTTATGCGTGGGTCACACTTTGGCCTTATGCGCGTGTCTTGACCTGGCCACATGGATGGCATCATATGCATCTCACTCGGTCGCATGGATGTCCTGTTATGCACCTGACATGACTTGGTCGCATATAAGGAACCATATGCGTCTGACATGACTTGACCGCATGTATGCCTTTATATGCCCAATTTGTCTCTTGGTGCACATGCTATCTTGATGTCTCTAACTGTCTTATGATTTCAAAATTTTGTAGTGACTTTAACCGTGGCTCCGTTAAGGGAGGTTCTTATTGGGTGTGCTTAGGCTGCATTGGACGTAAGATTTGACCATATATTAGCAAATGTCCAGGACCGAATAAACAAGGGTCAATCCGAGGCGAGGCTGAAGTTGATAGCAACCTTCATTTTACTTTCTTAGTCAACTAAACTCTGGGCCGATTGAGGATAGCAAGAACATTTCTCATTTGAAGCCCATCTTTCTATTTGGGGATGCTCTTACTATTTCGGACCCCAAGGTTGTGAAGATTAAAGAGAACTGAAACTTCTCCTCTGGCGGGATAAAAATACACAAACCTATGATGGAGTGTCATTTTCCCTTGTCAGCCTTCAATATGGTGTCTCTTCTAAGGAGGATGTTGGGCAACCTGACTCCAGACCAAAAGGGAGTCCTGGTCGGCCGTATTTGTCACAACTCCCAAGTTGAAGAGGGAAGTAGAGACTTTTGAGGAATCGTTTTCTTACTCCCTTCAAGGGTTGGAACCCGGTGTCTTCCTGAGTGAGATAGGGCCAAATGTTCATTTTTATGGAGCTTATACCTTTTTGAACCAGCGCGCGGACAAGGCGTCCTACCCTACAAGAAAAATACGCTTGCTCAATTGGGTGTATTATTCTCCTTCTTGGATTATTTTGACCATGTGGGTACTGGAGAAGTACGAGCATATTTCAATGGAGACCAATCTCTATTACGCCATAAGGGGTTCCTATTATTGCTTGGAAAAAATCTGATGTTATTCATAGCTTTGACTGAGATGTACAACTGTCGCACTGGGACCTTCTTCACCCATGACGGGGAGATGAGACTCGCCCTTCATGAGATGTACGATGTTTTATGGTTGCCTTAGAGCAAGGAGCCGTATGAAGAGTACACGCTTCGAGGAATTGGATAAACAACATCTGGGGTTCCTTGCGATGTATAGGGAATTATTGTGTCATCGTAGCATTTGTCAGCAGACTTTGAAGAAGGAAAAAATCACGGAGGGGACGTTAGCCTATACCACTACCTAGATCCATCACCTTTTTAAAATTGAAGCTTTGGACCAGGTCATCATTCAAAAACCTCGGTCTCGCACGAGTATCCGCGATTTGGTGGGCAACACCAAGAGAACGACTGTAGCCGGTGTGGGGTTGGTAGTTATGGCGATACCTTCAGTTATTTTTATCAAGATACCCAATCATTGTCGGACAAAGCCATGTTGGCTAGATTCTTGATGATATGGCTACAAAATTGTGTAGTCCCGAAAGGTTCCAGGTTGATTGAGAGGGCTAGTCACAATCTCATCCTCCCTGTTGTGAAGTTTGTTTTTGGTCACCACCTCGCCTTACTCCCAGCGATGGTCTGCAGCATCCATCACAGACTTCGTGCTTTTACCTGCAAGGTGCTGGCTTATGACGGCCCCGAGGATTTCAATCGGGTTGAGATGGGTTATCATTATTTAATGGGTTGACTGTTGATGCACTACCCATCTCTGATGCGTCTTGGCCTCAAGGGGATGACGACAGAAGTTGATGCCTTTATTCGTCAATATGGTGGGATGCCCTGGGCTCATACTGCGGTTCCCACGTGTCGGCACGCACTCACCCATTTGGCGAGTTATTCTTTTTTATCTAAGTCCCAAAATTCATAGAGGACAAGGTAAACAGAGTTTACTACGATGGTGGCGCTGATCGTCAGGTCTTATCTCCGAGGCTCTAATGCTGGTTACTCTTTAGCCGACCTTTGCATTTAGTGTATCAAAATCGAAACTGTGTCTTCTTGGAGCCTTATCTGTCAAGTAGATTTTCTCGCCAGTTCGGATACAACCAACTCATGTTGAGCAATTCCAACCCATGTCTTGGTTTTGAGGGGAGAATTCTTGATGGGACTCGAGCCTGGGATTATTATTTTACAACCAGTACCCATGTCCGATTCACACTGCCGGATTCTAAAGTTTCTGCATATATTATTCATGCATCGGATAACTATCATGTAGCCGTGAATGCACCACCACCCGAATTTGATCGGGATACATGCTTCATTGTGGGAACTAGGCAGAAGCCCCGGAGCGGCGGGTCCAACAAAGGTCGAGGAAAAGGCAAGGGAAAGGCAGTACTATTGCCCACTGACCCCGACTCGACGACGGGGGAAGAGAATACTTTTGACGACCCCTCGCATCAGGTGGACTCTCCAATGAAGCATAGGGCTTCTCCGGTACGGAGCCCTCTATCTAAAAAGAGAAGACATGAACCATATAAGGCCGCATGTTCGAGTTATCAGAAAATGGTCGCTACCAAGGACCCTACAAAGGGCATGGAAGACGAGGAAGATGAGGAGGTAGGACCCCTTGCATTGGTGATTCTCCAACCGGATCCCATTCTTGATGATGAGGCAGTATCCATACGTTATTAGTTTTATTGCTATGTCCCCTTTTTATGACACTCTTTATCCTGGTTTATCTGAATTTATGCAGAGACCAGGAGCGAGGGTGAGGGCACTTCCTCCATGGGCCGCTACAACAAGGGTTTCTTACTGGAAGGAGGAGACAACATCCTCTTCTTGTAAACCGTATATTGGAGCGCATGTTGTTGAAGCGGTGGGAAGGTTCAACGAAGAAGGGGACGCTTCCTTAGCTGACCCCTCGGTGGGAGACGTGAGCGCCTTGGGGACGACCCTGTCCGCTCTGACGGAATCGTCAACTCTGATAGCACACCCAGGTATATTGTTTTTTCGTTTCTCAAGAGATAAGATTTTTCGGCTTCAATTCTTCGTCGTTTAGGTGAAGTTACTCACTGATTGCTTTGATTTGATAGGCCCTTCCTCTCTGATACACATATTTAATGTGGCAACGTGTAAACCCTCTCACCCAAAATATGTATTTTGTGTGTATTTTATATTATTATATTTATTATAGATTATTTTAAATATTGAATTTCTTTAAAGTATTCTGTTAGTTAATTAGAAAATAAATTTTTTGATATATTTACTTATATAAATATTTATTTAGAATTATTTTTAGACTATTTTGGATTTTGGAGATTTTTCTAGAATTTTTGGGTAATTAAAATATAGGAAACGTAAATTTCTAGGACTTCCCTGATTTACTATGAGACCATAGTTGCATATTGTTCCTACTAAATATTTATTTTAGGTTAAAATTTAATTATATTTTTTTAATTTATTTAGAATTTAAGAAATGTATTTGGATTTTTGAAATTATTTAGGATTTATTTGGATATATATAGTCTTAATATTAGATAGATGCTAATTTAGTTTTAATAGATATTAATAAGATTATATATAAATTATTTATATTATCTCTAATTCTATTTAAGATTATAAATTATTGAGATACACTCAAACTCTATTTTAAATTAATTTAAATCCTGAGCCTACTAGGAAAGCAACTTCATGCATATCATATTCTTATTTAAACTGACCCTAATCATATCCAAATTAGCCAATCCTAGTCGTATTCAATTAAGTAGTCTAAAAAATTATAAATTATGGAATAAACTCATCCTTCATACTTTTCTTCCCCAAATTTCCCTCTTTTTTGTCCAAAAGGAGTCAAAATTCATCATAAATTCAGCCTCATTTTCTAGTAGTTATGACGACTTAAAAAGACGATACCTCCTAGCTCCGGACTCCAAACGCGCTCCAGTTTTTTTGTTAGAACCATATCAAGGTTAGTTTTCGGAATATATAAATTATTTTAATAATTTATGAACCTATTTTTTCAAAATTTTTTAAAAGTGCCAGTTGTTCGACATCAGACGCATTTTCGTGTTTTCCAGATTTCGGGAGATCCCGAACTCGGAAGTATGAGCCGTTTGAAGTTTCAAAAATATGACATGATGAACTTCCAAAAAATTACTTTTTTAGAATTTAATATACAAGTTTAATTTACTATAAAATTTGTGCAACGTAGATATAAATAGGAAACTACCGAAAACTGTCATCTGTGCGCCCTTATGGACAACTCTTTACCGACTTGTGATTTTATGAAACCATCGATACTGGCATTCTTGTAGCATTGAAATCTATAGGATTCTATAAACAAATCCAAGATTTAAGTTGGTTGACTTTTTGGTCAATGGAATACCTCGATTTGCGTGCCATGGATCCCAAATCCGTAAAGTTACTTTCTTTGGACCGAAATTAGAGTTTAGCAATAAAATTAGATTATAATAAGACTAAAATAATATTTTAGATTATTTTATTCAAAATTAAAATAGATTAAAATGGAGAACTTTTTAACCCACTTTTGTAACCTAACTTGTTTAATTTATGTGATGGGTAGATCGGACGACGCCTTGAGTTGGGACTTTATTCTTTTTCAGAGCAGGCAAGATACCTTGCCAAATTAATAACAGTACTTTGCATGCTTATTATATTTTTATATATTCATTGCATGTGTATTTTCTTTCAGTCATAATTATATACTATATATATGTTGACACACACTTGACACATAGTATCATGGGAGGGGAGGACAATCAGTAGGCGTATGGGCTATAACCACTCTGGTAAACCATAGTAACTAGCACGCACAATGGTAGTTTTGTCGCGCTGGTCGCTACCCTCGAGGTATGTCAATTTCTGGTGTTGCGATGGTCGCTACCCTCGAGGTATGACGACTTCTGATGTTCCTGATGTGTGTGTGAGTTGTGAGATTAGATAAAGTAGCCTACCCCTGCCCATATGTCAAAAAGTTATTCTTATTATGCATATTCATATAGATTGTCTTGTACAGCGTACTTATATATTTTCTGTCTATTATGCATGTTTACTGTATTCAATTGGCATGCTTCTATGTATCTTGTTACGTCTCTCTGAGGACCTGGTCCCTTTCCAGGTGTAGACGATCTTGACAATTCGCAGGAGCACGGATCAGGACTTGCTACTTATCTCTTTCGAGGAGGTCTTCTCTTCAAGTCTCATTGTTCATTAGATGTACCTATTTTGAGGAGGTCTTCTTTTCGAGTCTCATTGTTCATTAGATATACCTATTTTGTTTCTCTTATATTCTAGTTTGGAAGTGGATTTGTCTCCAACCAACTACTTGTTCTTATCAAACATTTTATACTTAATTCAGTTATATAGTTGATTGGTTATTTGATTTTGTGGATGAGATCTAGTTATGCCCTGTGACTTGTGACAATATATATACCACATATGAGTTATTATTCATATTACAGCGTACACATATAATATGGTATCCATATATTGGAGTTGCCATATACATACGGCTGACATGCTTACGTATTTCTAGTTCTACATATTTTGGGACTAGGGCGTGACACAACAGAAGAGAGTATGGCGGAGGAGGCTGAACAGGACTTACCAGGGCAATACCTATTTATCACGCCCCAGAATCAGAATACTAGAGAGGGGGACAGACAACACAAGCTACGTATACAAGAGTACTCTATACCTCGAGATACGGTCATGACTGTCTAGATATGTGAAGGTTTACTCTATAATCCATCAGGCAATCCTGGGTTAAGAATCCAAGGTGTCTCAATCTCAAGAAAGCAACAAATTTACAAGATGTATGATCATCAACATATAATAGTAAAGCGTCATAAACTATACATACCCAGATTAACATGAAGCTAGTTACCAAATTGAAGAACTAGTAGAGTACAATGTTATATTATCAGCTCTAGCTATAGTCTAAAATATACTTTATATATAGGCCCGCAGGCTAGAATGTTAAGTCCTAAAATACGAGCTAAATATGTGCTCGGTGGCTAAATGCCTCAAAAAATAATTATACAAGATTAAGTGGGTGATGAAAGAGGAATCCACTCATGGTCCCGGGTGCTCTTGATGTTCACCATCTTGAGGCAGGAAGTAAGAGAGATCCTACGGTCCTGCTCTGATATCTTGTCATACAAAACCAGTGGGGTCAGACCCCAAAATAGCAAGTACGACAAGGGAGCCAAACTTATGAACTAAAATCAACATGCAGACAAATCAGTAAGAATAACAGGTAAAGTAACATTTAAACAATTTTTGGAGTATTTAAACTAGGACATCTGAAATCAATTCTCCGGTTACCATTTCCGGATCAGCTGCTAATGTAAATCAGGACAAGACTAGACTAGACTAGTAATCAAGCAATCATGGCCAATCATGTCCTATGGCTTGCTATCATTAGCTAACTAGGGTTATCACAGTCCTAATTACTAATATATGTAGTTTGAGATTTCTTATATCCACATGCCTTGTAGACTATCCGGGTTATCCAGATGAATGGGTACATAACATAGGTTTATCTGGTATAATTATTTTTTTGTCTTTTTTGGTAGTGCAATACTTGTCGGTGTGCTGAAAGTGTGCCCCTCACGACGGAGAGCTCAAAATCTATCAGGTGTCGCTGGAATACCGAGATTGCATGTAGCCAGGAAATCTCTGTAAATGATATCTAGATTATTATTCTAGTTATTATCCTGGACAATTATCAAGGATTCCTGACCATAATGCTCAGGAATCTGCCTTAGACATGATGCAAGACATGACAGTAGCTTGACGAGTATAATCAAAATCAACCACGGTGATACATGTCATGTAATACAGGTGCTACTAATATCCTTGATCAGGACATTACAGGAATTCTCGTGTCATGGGTGCGCTATGTCGAGCCAATATCAGGATTATTAGTACAGTATCAGGATTATCAGTACAATATCAAGATTATCAGTACAATATCAAGATTATCAGATCCATGTCAAGATTCAGGAGTTTATTTATAGTGTACAATCACTAGATCTTGTTAGAAAATTAAGATCAATATTAAGAATGTCATATTCAGGAAATAACTAGGATTAACTAAAATAACGGGATAAAAGAGAACCAGAGAATCATTAAGAGTTAAGCATATTAAAGAGAATACTGGTATACAAGTGCATAAGTCATCAATTCAGGGTTGGCGCATAAAATTAGGCAAGAAAATAACATCCACGCACAATAGGCCAAAGCCACTATTGGCGTATAAATGACCAAAAAGTATTGGTGCACAAATAGCCAAAAACAGTTTTGGCGCACAAATCACTAATCCGGACAGTTCTGGCACCCTGTGATACAAAAGTGCTCCAAGCAAAGGTTGGTGCACAAATTATGCTAAAGCGCACTTTTATGACCTTGGCGTTCAATAATAGAAGTGCACGAGCTAGAAGCTTGACGCTTAAATCTATCATTGGCACACAAATAAAAGTACCCAAGCTATATAAACTTGACGCACTTTCATCAAGTATGTCGGTTGTGAGATTTGGCGCACAAATAAGCGTAGAAAGATTTACTAAAAGACAAAATACAAGTTTCAAGGCATGGCACAGTAGTTGAGACAAACCTGCAGTCAAGAACACAATTCTCAAGAATGGTCAGAAGTCATTCTTTAGTCATTAAGTAATTACTAAGGGCAACAAGTGTGCCATCTTTGAAGAATGTCACATAGCACACCAACACAGCAAAGTGCGCCATTCTCTAGAAGTGATAAAGTGCGTCGATAAGAAAAGTTTCACCAAAGTGCGCCAACTCTGCAATATCTGCAAAGTGCGCCAACTTGGCTATTTAAACAGTGGCATACATTCTTGATGACTTGCAGACCCATTCAAAAGTATGCCAAGTAGGATTATCGTACTTTTGAAGGAATTGCCATAGTACAAAACGTATGTAGGAGTAGAAAAGTGCGCCCAGAGTACTCAACATATCTTGGCGCACTTTCTAAGAAATTTGTGAAACACACACAAGTGCGCTTATTGAAACTTCGCTTTATGCGACAAGGATTTTCTGCTTACTTTTTTTTATGCATTCTTATGCCAACTTTGCATTCTCCGACTTACTGTTCTCGGGCTCCATGAACAATCTAATTCAAGAAAAATAAAATCATCATTGAGACAAGTTCTAAGTGTTACAAAAAAAAAGATCAAATGATTAGAACAAGTTATACTAAGAAAATAAAGAAGAAAATAGAAATGAAAGAAAAAGAAAAGTGGTGGAAAGAGAATGGGATTGCTTATTTAGGAAGAACTAGGATTCTAGGCCATTGGATCATAATCAATGCCCCTCACCCGGGTTCATCACAGCCACACACTAATAAAACCAAGGGACCAATGGTACAAAGCATGCAACTAAGGAAAACTTATAAAAATAACCTAAATAATGAATGAATAGCATAAAATATGATGTAAGCAATTAAACAATAAATGAGCTATACATGTATAATACGCGTATATCAGGTATGTATACTAGATCAGTGAGATGAGTCTCACAACTCTCTCCTACTTAGAAAATTTTATCCTCAAATTTTGAATACGATATGAGATCTAGCAAAAAAACTCCGGGAACATGCAATCAAGGTAAGAAAGGGCATACCATAATCAAGAAAAATCCTAAAATAAGACAAGTATGCACAAGACAAGATCAGAGTACGAGATATATGAACAAGTATACCTCATAAGATAAATAAATACATGTATCGAGCACGGATATCATCCTTTCGCTTCCAAGTTGACTCGCCCGGTGAGTGATATATCTAAGCAACTTGGACTAACCGAATAGTCTAGTTCTTGAGAATCTTCTCTCTCCGGTCCAAAATGGATATAGATCTTTCCTCATACGAAAGGTCGGTACCAACGACCAATTTAAAATGATCCAGGATATGGCTTGAATTCGGTATATACCGTCGTAACTAAGATACATGAAAAATGTTATGTATCTCGTGAAGCAACTGCAGAAGAGCAAGGAAATAAGAGACATCTTCCATTCGCTCAAGGATATTGAACAGACCAATATATCGTGGACTAAGCTTTCCTTACACACCAAATCTGATGATTCCTCGAGTAGAAATTTTTTAAAGAAATACATGGTTGCCGACATAAAACTAAAAAGGTCGCCGATGTGAATCAGCCCAATGATGTTGACGATCTTGAGCCTCTTTAAGATTCTTCAAGACTTGTTTGACTACCTCAACTGTCTGGGCTATTATCTCGGGACCAAGCATTTTTCTCTTACTAATATTATTCTAAGCTAACGGTGATCTACACTTCCTTCCATACAGTGCCTCGAAGGGTGTCATCTGGATACTTTCCTGGAAACTATTGTTGTAGAAGAATTCCACCAAGTGTAAATGGTCTTTCTATGAACCACCAAAGTCAAGGGTGCAAGATTGAAGCATATCTTCTAGAGTCTGGATCGTACGTTCGGATTGACCATCTATCTGGGGATGATAAGCTGTATTGAACTTCAGACGGGTACCCAGACTTTGCTGTCGACTGTGCCAAAAGTAAGATATGAATCTGGAATCTTTATCTAATATGATGCTAACTGGCACTCCATAAAGTCTTACAATCTGATTCATGTACATTCGAGCTAACTGCTCTATAGACTGTCCCACTCTGAAAGAAACAAAATAAGCAACCTTTGTGAGTGGATCTACTATTACCTAAATTGTATCTCTGCCAGCTGGGGATCTAGGAAGATCGGTCACAAAATTTATGGTGATATGGTCCCACTTCTATTCTGGAATATGTAAAGGTTGAAAAAGTCCTGCTGGTCTCTGATGCTCAACCTTGACTTGATGACAAACCAAACAACGGGAGACAAACCGTGCTATCTCCTTCTTCATACCATTCCACCAGAAATGCTAACAAATATCTCTTTACATCTTCGTTCCTCTTGGGTGAATGAAATACTAAGAACTGTGGGCTTCTGACATGATCTCTTGAAGGATATCTCTACTTGGTACACAAAGATGATTACCAACTCAAAGAGTTTCGTCACTGTGAATGCTTAGTTCTATTCTATGCCCTGCCTAACATTATGCTCTAAGTCACTGAAGCTTGACATCTGTTGACTGTGCTGCTCTGATCCATCCTACTATACTGGACTAAACTTGTAGACCGGCCATCAATACTATGTTGCCAGGCAGTACTACTTCTATATCCATATCCTGAAGATCTTCTAAAATCTTTAGCTGCGCCGTAAGAAAATAAGCTCATGTTCTCTGGCTCAAAGCATCTGCCACGATATTAGCCTTCCCTGGATTAAACTGAAGGTTAAGATCATAGTTTGTCATCAGATCTAGCCATCTTCTCTACCTCATGTTGAGATCCTTCTGAGTAAAGACGTACTTGAAACTCTTATGATCAGTATAAATCTTTACTCGTTCTCCATATAGGTAATGTTTCCAAAGTTTGAGTAAAAAAACAACTGATGCTAACTCCAAATCGTATGTTGAATAATTCTTCTTATGGTCTCGAAGCTGCCAAGACGCATAAGATATAACCTTGCCATGCTGCATAAGAATATACCCTCCCTAGTCTTTTTCCTGACGTATCGCAATATACCATAAAACCACCAGTTCCATCTAGAAGCGTCAAAATTGGTGCCGTAACCAACTTCTGCTTGAGCTTCTTAAAATAAGTTTGACATTAATCTATCCTATCAAAGAGCATATTCTTACGAGTCAATTATGTCAAGGGTACAATTTTTTTAGCAAAGTCTGATACAAATCTTCGATAATATCCTGCTAGTCCCAGGAAACTACAAACTTCTGCAACTGTTCGGGGAATTGGCCACGTCTCAACGACTTCTATATTCTTGGGATCCACTTTAACTCCTCCTTTAGCAATAAGATGCCCTAAGTATGAAATGCGATAAAGCCAGAATTCGTACTTGCTATACTTGGCATATAACTTATGTTTTCTAAGGACTTGAAGAACTGTGCGAAGATGTTGCTTGTGCTCTGCTTCACTTCGAGTGTAAACTAAGATATCATTGATGAATACAATCACGAACTTTTCTAACTATGGCATAAAAATATGATTCATGAGATCTATAAATATTGCTGGCGCATTGGTCCCTCCAAAGGGCATTACTAAAAACTCCCAATGTCCATATCTTGATCTGAATGCTATCTTGGGTATATCTTATTCTCGGACTCTGATCTGATAATATCCTGACCGCAGATCAATCTTGAAAAATACTACTGCTCCACTAAGCTGATCGAATAAATTATCGATCCTTGGCAAGGGATACTTGTTCTTGATGGTTACTGCAATGAGGGTATAATAATTAATACATAAATAGGAAGTTTTATCCTTCTTCTTCACTAGAAGCATTAGGGCTCCCCAAGGTGATCCACTAGCATGAATGAATCTCTTGATTTCTAATTCTTCTATCATCCGGTACAAGACTTCCAACTCTGAAGGTGCCATTCTGTAGACTCTCTTTGACACTGGTACTATTCCTGAAAGTAGATCAATGGTAAACTCTATCTCTTTTTCTGGTGACATGCCTGTAATTTCTTCTGGAACACATCTAAAAACTTACTGACCACTCTGGAAAATTGTACTCTTTCTGCTACTGCCATTCTCATGATTGCGGACGGAGACTCTATCTCTCCTCTAAAAAATGAAATTCTTCCACTCTAGGGATACGAAAGATATCCTTGCTAACATAGCAATCTATCGTCACATATCGGGCACTCAACCAATCCATGCCTAGGACAATGTCATAATCTCCCATATAAAACTCTTTCAGTCTATCGGGAAAATCTCTTCCGCATACTACGACCCGACATGAGATATAAACTCTATCTACTCCTACGATACCATTACCAATAAGTATATTAAGTCTCACTGATAATGATTCAGATTCTACTCCAACTCGTATCATAAATTGTGCAGACATAAAAGAATATGATGCACTCGAATCAAATAATACTGAAGCTGAATGAGAGTTGACAAGAATGGTACCTGCCACCACCTCACCTGAAGCTAGCTATTCCTCCACGGTGAGTACCATAGCCGTCCTCTCGGTTCTGATCCTCACTGGTGCAGACCTCCTTACCTGGATTAAACTTTGAGCTTGGGCCTGCGTATACTACTATGGCCTGTGCTGCTGGAATACTTGATACTGGGTAGCAAAGGCCTCAGATCTTGGCTCTGCTGAACCGATGCTGGAGCCCTATACTGGGTCCTGTCGGGGAAGATGATGATGAACTAGATCTGTATGGGCAAGTTTTCACTCTATGGCCTGGTGATCCACCGGCTAAGCACAACCCTTGTGCTCTATGACACTCTGAGATCACGTGTCCTAACTTTCCACAATGAGAACACCCTACTGAGGAAGTCGTCCTTTCCTGTTGAGTTTAAGTTGGTACTATTTGATGAACTGAGGCTGTTGAAACTGCCATCCTCGAAGATTCAATAGTTAAGACCTAAACTGCCGGGGCTGGTACTGAAGACTGTTTATAAGAATCTCCTGAAGTATGGGTCCTCTTACGACCTCCAGTCCTATCTACTATTCTCTGGGAGGTATACTCATAGCTCATTGCTGCTCTTAACACAACATAAAAAGTCTGAAACTTTTGTTGTTCCACTGCCAATATGATCTCCAGGTGAAGTCCCTGCTGGAATTTCTTTGCTCGGTCTAATTCGGTTGCCACCAAGGTGGGAGCAAATCGACTTAACCTACAGAACTCTGCGGCATAGCCGTCGATAGTCCTGCCCAACTGCTTTAAGTTATTAAATCTCTGTTCAGATCATAACGCGATACCGTATCAAAGTATATGACCTAAAACCTTTTGCTTAATATCGCCCAGGGGATGAGTACTGTTAGTGAAACCATCTGTGCTTTCCACCAGTCTCGGGCCAGATTTAACAATTATAATCGTACCACCGAGACTTTCTCTCTAGCCGAAACTCTGGATGCCTCTAGAATATCCTTAATGTCTTCAAGCCAAGCGTATGATGCAATCGCATCTCGATGAATTGCGCTTTTATTTTCTTTTGTTCGTTAAACTGCGCTTTCGTTTAGATCTTGGAAAAGATGAGTGGAGGTATTGATCAGCAGTTTGTGGCAATGCAGGTGATCGTGCAGTATGCGTCGCGTGAGCGGAGTCTTAAAAAACCTCTTTCCTTTCCTCTCTCTACCAACTTGTGAGTGGCTATACTTCGATTAGTTTATCTTTCTACCAAGTCTCCACATAAAATAATCTTGCTTTCTTAATTGTATCGAACAAACGATACCATAATAACTAAAGGATGTCTAAATAAAATAGAAAAAACTTGGATTACTTTATGTTTGTCAATCAACTTGTGAACGGTTATCTTATTGCATGCTAGTTTGCTTAGAATATTCTTTTATCATGTTTTAATTCTAGTTAGAACAGATCCTTCTATTATTGTGCTATATATAGAACACACTTGACTATGGGATAAACTGATCAGGAAGACTATGAAAAATATATTAGAACAGATCCTTCTATTATTGTGCTATATATAGAACACACTTGACTATGGGATAAACTGATCAGGAAGACTATGAAAAATATATCATACTATGTTACTTGTCTCATGCTTTTGTTTCCTTGAACTATATCATTTGATAACGTAGTTTAAACTTCTTTTGATCATGGACAACTTGTGCACAAGGTCTTAGTTTCTATAGACGATTATTGGGGCACTGTCACTGATCCGATCTGGATGGAACTCCCTGATAGTCGCTTGCTTCGGACGGGATGACCTGTAATGCCCCTGTTCCTTGCGTTGCATGTCATTCTATCCCGAGACTATAACTCGTCCACTATGGGATCGTGATCGTGACTCCCTAAACTATGCAAGCTAATTATGTCTTCGTGACAGTGATGGACATGGTAAGTTTTGTGCTGGTGGTTCTGATGGGCAGGTAAAGTCACCAAGTGGTGGCATATTTTTTTCTAGTAAATTTTTATATCCATTGCTTTCTTGTAACTTGAATTAAGGCATGATAGAAAGACTACTTAATAACTTGCATGCTTCACATAAATAACGTGTTAATTTGTATAGTTGGGTTAACTAGCCTTCACCAGTGTATTTTGATGTACTAACCCTCGTTGTAACAGGTTCTCCGCGTCAAGGCAATTTTGTAAGGAGTTAAGGCGACTTTCCAATCTCATCCACCTGCCGACGTTGTAGAAGCATGAAATACTTTGGGGAATTGTACGCGTATTATAAAGTCAAAACCCCCAACATACATGAAGTCTGCGTAAAACAGAGCCTCAAGACTGTGTGGCGTAAAACATGACTTTAGAGCAACCGCGTAAAACATGACTTTAGAGCTGTTTGGCGTAAAGTAGAACTTCAGAGCTGCCCGCGTAAAGCAGTGCTTCAAGACTGTTCTGCGTAAATGGTTGCTTTACCCTCCTACGTAAAGTTTAAAATATGTTTGTTTTTAATACAGCGTAAAGTTGTACGAGGAACTCTTCGTATTCCTTGGATGAATTTGTCAGACAGAACAGTGAACCTGACTCCTGACAAAAGTACTGCATGATGATTGAGAGGACAACTGTGATGATAATTTTGCACAGAGACCCATGTTGTCATTTAGCAACATATTCTTGATACAAGTCATTTTTACGCATTCAAAGAATACGCTGCCTATTCTACATGGGCAAAAACGAGTTTCTACGCTCAAGATAAGACAAAATCAGACGCCACGTCAAAAGCTGTTTCTCGCACAGAGCTCGAGGCATATCTCTGCATTTAATGCACAAGCTGGAGGCATATCTCTGCATTTAATGCGCGAGATTTGGTTCTATTCTTTAGATTTTATCATGACAGGGAGAGCTAAAACTGTGACTAATACGCTCACATCACCATCCTTGTATTTTACGCCAACCAGGCTATTTTCAACTATAGGAGTACGCCCTATGCTATCTCCTCGAAATATGCCAACTCGGCCATATTTGCAAAGGTATGTGATAAGGCTATTTAGCCCAGAATACACTCAAGACCTCGGTCGTGATGGATAATTGACTGGGAAAGCTAAAACTGTGACTAATACGCTCACATCACCATTCTAGCATGTTACGCCAACCAGGCTATTTTTAACTATAGGAGTACGCCGTATGCTATCTTCTTAAAATACGCCAACTCGGCCATATTTGCAAAGGTATGTGATAAGGCTATTTAGCCCAGAATACACTCAAGACTCGGTCGTGATGGATAATTGATTGGGAAAGCAAAAACTGTGACTAATACGCTCACATCACCATCCTCGCATGTTACGCCAACCATGCTATTTTCAACTATAGGAGTACGCCGTATGCTATCTCCTCGAAATATGCCAACTCGGCCATATTTGCAAAGGTATATGATAAGGCTATTTAGCCCAGAATACACTCAAGACCTCGGTCATGATGGATAATTGACTGGAAAAGCTAAAACTATGACTAATACGCTCACATCACCATCCTTGCATTTTACGCCAACCAGGCTATTTTCAACTATAGGAGTACGCCGTATGCTATCTCCTCGAAATATGCCAACTCGACTATATTTGCAAAGGTATGTGATAAGGCTATTTAGCCCAGAATATGCTCAAGATCTCGGTCGTGATGGATAAGTGGCTATTTTACGCTAGTTATCTATTATTCATGAACCATCAAGTTTTACGCAGAATTTGGCTTCTACACCAACAAGACAGCCATCTTTTCACAGGGGCTGTTTCTTACGTGGCTTGCATGCCGTGATCTTCGAGAAGCTGTTATACGCGTTACCTTTTAAAGGGATACGTGTCATACACAGATTCAGAAGATTATTTGAACGTGAGTAACAGTTATCATAACCGCAGCGTAAAGGTAGTCTTCTTCTTTACAATTTAGCTTTTACGCCAAGGAGAAAGTTATTTGGCTTTTATGCCAACAAGACAGTTATTTGGTTTTTACGCTAACCATCTTTACGCAGGGGTTGTTTCTTACGTGGCTTGCATGCCGTGATCTTCGAGAAGCGGTTATACGCGTTACCTTTTAAAGGGATACGTGTCATACACAGATTCAAAAGATTATTTGAACGTGGATAGCAGTTATTATAACCGTCGTGTAAAAGATGCAACTTTCTTCACAGTTTGGCTTCTACGCCAACTGGATAGTTATTTGACTGATCTCTATAAATAGAGACCCCTGGTCACAGGGTAAAGGACCAACGCCAAGAAGGGATCAAATCAAGGGACAATCAGATCGTAGATCAGAAAAGAAGGAGAGATCAGAGATCAAGGATCAAGAATCGGAGAGAAAGAGCACAGACAGAGAGTGTTGGTTGACAACTTTGGCAACGAGAATTCAATCCTACTTGCAACCTTTGAAGCTTCTTCTTCTTCTACAACACTTCTTCACCATCGTGTGGTCTAAGGGATAAAGTGATCGACCGCAGATCAGACTCCTATAGTAATTCTTCCCCAGAATCACTTTTATTGTACTTAATATCCTCGTACAGGATTAATTGTACTCTTTTTCTTGTTTGTAAGCAAAAAAAAAAAAAAAAGATTTCGTATAAACCCTCTTTTCCTCCCATTTTTGTTTATTCAAACACAAGATGGCGACTCTGTTGGGGATTACTTTCTCCTCTGATGAGAAATTAATTGCTCAACACGATGCTGTGTCCATCGGATCGACGAAGAAGACTTTTGTCGTCCAGTTCGACCAATCTGCTTATGAAGACATGCTTTATGCAGGGGGTAGCTCACATTCCTCCTTTATCCAGAACAATAAGAAGCTGCGTAAATTATGGATGCATAAGACGTCCTCTACCCTTCCTGTAAGCTCTCACTCTCTGATCAACAAAGTTGTGCCAACACGTCCTGTGCGTGAAAATTTGTCTCCCGTCTGTGACGTGGTAGACAAGACTTCTGGCAATGCCTCAGTGCCAATCCAGAAGCCTCAAACACGTCCTGTGCATAAAATTTTGTCTCCCGTCTGTGACGTAGCAGACAAAATTTCTTGCAAGGCCCCAGTGCTAATCCAGAAGTCTAATACACGTCCTGTGCGTAAAACTTCGTCTCCCGTCTGTGACGTGGCAGACAAAATTTCTGGCAAGGCCTCAGCGCCAATTCAGAAATTTCAAACGCGCCCTGCGCATAAATATACATCTCCCGTCTATGATGAGGCAAATGTACCCTTTGATCACATCAAGGGAAAATAAGTGGCGAATCTCCCAACCTCTAGGCTTTTACGCCCACAAGGGAAAAAAATACCCACTCTTCAGATTACAAGGACTTTCCCTGTTTTACGCGAACCTATGCAGAAATCCAAATTATGCCAGGATAGGTCTGTCTGCGTAAAGAAGACTCATTTCCTGGGAAGATGCACTCCTCAAACAAATGATGGATCATATGCTACTCATATGGGTGAACTGTTGTATTCCTATGGCAGAGAAAGGGTTATGATTCCTAATCTACACCTTCCTACTGATGTAAAAAGGCAGAATAAGCCTTCTTCCTCTTCTTGTAATCTCCCTGATTTGCGTGATTTCTTGATCCAGAAACGCAAAGACAGGGGATCTCCTAATATGTCTATTACACCTCCTAGAGAATATTGTTGTAATAGTAGTAAGGTTGTAATTAACCATTGCTGTTTTAAAGCAAAACGGTCAGTTTTTGACTGATTGAGCTTTTCGTCATTATTACAGGAAGAAGAACTAGACGACGATGTGCCTGGGGGTAGTCTCCCTCGACATAACAAAGCAACATCCAAAGCTGGGGGTAGAATTCCCTCTGAGTCCGAAGATGATACAACTATGACCATCTTCCCTGAGGACCGTATGACTCAGGTATCGGGAGCCCGAAAGCCAAAGGGGACTTTTTCCTTCAATGAGGATGACATCATTGAAATCTTCAATATCTTGATGAAGAAAAACAAACTTCGGCTACCCAACATCAGATACCCTAAAAAGACTGGCAAGGTCGATGACCCAGAATATTGTCTCTTTCATCGGTACATTCATCACCCACAAAGGCATGCTATGTACTGAAAAAGAAAATCCAGGAGTTGATTAACGCCAAAGTCATCACTTTGCATTTATAATGAGAAGGCGGTATCTCCCCAGATTAGCAACCTTCAGGTCTATCCCCACTCAGCAAATCACTCCCCAGGGAATTTTTTGGACATGGGTTCACGTCCAAACTGTTTTTCCCCAGCTGAGTTTGCCATATCCAAGTGACCTCTGAGAAAACCTCCCAGGTTGTTGCTATCGATAAGTTCACATCCATATTACCTCTGAACTACGTCTCTCCACTTTCTCCAGCAGAGTAAATCTATCACCATAAAAATGGTCATTCCCATATTACTTCTGTCCTGTTTTTCTTTATCCCCACAGAGTCATATCTTACCACGTCCACATTACCTCTGAGTAAGATATTTTTAGAACTTTTCCATGTCCACATTACCTATGAGTGAAGTTCTGCTCTTCAACTTTCTACTATCACGTTCGCATAACCCCTGATAGTGCTAGTCACTTCAGCTTATTATCTGTACTAAAAGTACGCCATGGATAATAAGTTCACAACCCAGATGTACAAATCGACTCTTGGTTCTTCATCCCCAGTAAGTGCCTATGTGCAACATTTTCTCCTTCGTTACAAATTCTTGTAAAAAGCCATCATCCGTATCCAAAAGTCCCGGATACGCAATGGATGATGGATCCTCAAAATCTCCCCAGCGGAGCAATTCTTAGGTCTACTCGCACACTCCCGCAGTGAATATCCACAACCAATCTCGTTAGACACTAGCCATGTTCATATTACCTCTGAGCTATCGTCCCATCAATCTTCCCAGCGGAATAATCCTTTGGTCTATCATCATATTTGGATAGACCACACTCAACAAGTCACTCCTCAATGATTTTTTCGGACATCAGTTCACGTCCACATTACCTCTGAACTGCTGTCATAATATTTCTCTCAGGCCGAGTTTGTCATATCCATATTACCTCTGACCAAACCTTCCGAGTTTTGGCTATCAATTTTCATGTCCATATTACCTCTGATATCGGTTGTCATCTCAACTTAGCACCCGTACTTAACTCTAAGTACCCCAGTGGTGAGTCCACAAAAAAAATAGAAAACTGGCACATCCATATTACCTCTGGCAGGGCTTGTCCTAAACTTATTACTTGCACTCTAGTGCACAAGAAGTAATAGGTCGACCAAAAAACCCCCGGTAGGATGTGCACAATGGAAACGAATAGTTCAAGTCCGTATTACCTCAGAACTACTTTCCTTTTCCTCCGCAGAGAAAAAGTCAGTTCCTGGTCATATTACCTCTGGAATATGTCTCTCTACTATCCCCGCAGAGTCATATTTTACAGCATTTATATTACCTCCGGCAGAACTTGTCTCAAACCTATTACTTGCACTAATGTGCGTAGAAAGTAGTGGGTCCACAAGAACTGTCACGTCTATATTACCTCTGTCAGGACTTGTCTCAAACCTATTACTTGCACTAATGTGCACAAAAAGTAATGGGTCCATAAAAAAATCCCCCAGCAGGATGTCTTTACTAGCCACAAAACCTATCACGTCCATATTACCTCTGATAGGGCTTATTTCAAACTTATTATTTGCACTCAACGTGCGCAACAAATAAAAGGTCCACCAAAGATCCCCCAGTGGAATGTCCTCAACAAATATGGTATTATACTACGTCCATATTACCTCTGGTACGATATTCGAAGTTCGCACAAACAATCGTAAAGAAATGGAGGGCCCTTATATGATTTCTAATGGCGCTTACAGATTAGCCAAGTCTAATGGAGATTTGATAAATGGCTCCTATCAACGACAAATTCCTGAAGAAGTACTATACTTGATCTTCTTTGCTTAACATAGTATGATAAAGATCTCATTCTGGCGATACTACGTACAAAGGTTAGCTGAATCATATTCTATCAGTTTCATATGACCTCTTCATAGATATGCTTAACTAATTTGTAAACCTATCATGTTTATACTACCTCTGATAGTGTTTAGTATACAAATTTAGTTGGATTATATTCTATCAGGTTCATATTACCTCTAAATAGATTTACATTCAGCTAAACCTTACCGAAAGTATATCATGTTCATATTACCTCTGATATCACTTTCATCTTAGCCTATCATTTATATTCTAAAAGTGATGGGTCCACAAAGTCAGAAAATGTATCTTTATTATCTCTGAGAAATTACAGGAGAAGCAAAAAAAAAAGTACATCATTGGAGAGGAGCAGTTAAATCGCAGATCTGTTGCGCCAAAGCAGCCATCCTATCATTCCTGGAGTTTAAGATGTTGGTGCAAGCCAGTTCAAGCCTTGCTTCGTCATTGCTCAAGAGGGATAGTTTGGACAGAGAATCAACAAAACTTGCGTGGATAATACCCACATGTGTCAAGTTCTGTTGAGCTGTATCCACTTGGCCCTTCAATACATCACGAACTAGCGATGCCTTGCAAAGCCTCTCCCTTGTTTGAGCAAGTTCAGCTTCCAATTCTTGAATCCTCACTTCATATCCCTCACATTCTGCAGAGCACTGAGCTAGCTGAGGAATAATCTCCACCAATATTGCTTGCTCTTTCTCTATCTCTTGTTGATGTTCTTGGATGGATTTGTTTAAAGTTTCTATCCTCTGAGCAAATTTCGCAGTTAGTGAGTCGTACTTAGCCTAAACAAAGTCATCGATGCTGCCTCGGGATAGTTGCAAATATTCGTTAATGGGTTGTTCTAAACCATTAACTATTTGCTCTAGCGCATCAGCTCTTTAAGCGTCATTGAAATTTCTAATCGGTGCTATAGTGAGCTTAGAGGACATCTTCAGAGCATCAAAGCCTAGATTCTTCTCCAGAACCATGGATATCAATTCTTTCAAAGTGAGGTAGAATATGCTAGTGTATTGTTCAACTAGCATAACAAAGATCGAATGTACGCTGGGAGTGACCACAATATCGATAAATATCGTTTCTGGAATGACTGTAGAGGATTTTGCCATAGTCGTTGCTTCAACTGATGGTGCGATAAAAGAAGAGACACCAACAACAGTTGAAGTTGCTGGCGTGCTCAACAAAGGAGGCACAATTGAGATGGTGGGTGGGTTATATCTGAGAATGTTGCGGATGAAAGATCAACGACTTCAAGGTATGCTTCTTCGACGGTAGGCTCCGCCGTTTTATTAGTTGGATCCGCAACAAAATCAGAGGTTGTTTCAGCTCCACCCTCCCCAGAAATGTCTTCGCCTGAAAATAAGATAAGAGAAAGTTAATATCAATATGATGTTAAATTTTCCTGAAGAAAGCGCGAAGACAACATTTACCCATGGCCGATGGTATGTACAGTGCGTCTGCAACTTGTATAGCTAAATTATTTCTTAATGATGCTAAATAAGCTGTCATACCTGGAGAAGAGGGTACGCCAACTGGCGCTTGAGGGTAGTCATCCCAGTCATTACCCAGATCTACTCGAGGTTCATCAGGTGGAATCTCGCTTGAAATACTTACAGATGAAGGAGGGGCTAGTCCCATTATTTGTCTTGGTAAAGGTATAGTGATGATTATTGAGCTCGGCCTCGAAGGCGATATAGAAGCATCACCAGTAACGGTGGTAGCGGCAGCAGTCGCGGGCAAAGAATCTCCAGCACTTTCAGCTGGGACTGTGGAGGCTCCTTCTTTAAAAGGCGAAGGACCCCTAATCAAAGAATCATCCTAACAAGGGAAATAATAGGCTCACTCCTGGAAGAGGCCCCCTTGGTGGAAGTCTTTTTAGGACCTCTAGTAGCCTGCTTCTTCTTGCGGGGGGAAGGCTCTTTCAGAGTAGAAGCCTTTCATTTATTGAAAATAATGAGAGGCTCTGCTGGCAGAGCTATTACGCCTCTCGGTAAAATTAACAAATAATCATCTGCACCAGTAGCCTCATCACCTTCATCAGAGGAGATAGATGGTATCTCCTCTCTTCCAGTGGACTTATGGGAGGGCATTCTGAAACTTCTATGTACGTCAAAATCACGATGGAAGGTATTGATGGACACATAAAACTGTGCATATGAATGAAGGATGCGCAACTCCATAGAGAGAGAAGTCGCGGGCACAACAAAGGTTGCTCCAGTACAACCCATAATAAAATACCGCCATCCTCTAGCCCCGTCAATAAGTCCACCTTTGAATTTGAAGCTGGTGATAGGATTCCCCACGTACAACTGGTCGTATCCAAATTGCCTGGCGAAATGGCCACGCAGATAAGGCTCCAAGTAGCAGTGGTCCTCACTTCTGTACAGCAGGTGGGAAGGTCTAATGTAGAACAACCAGTAAAAGGTTTCAGGAGAAAGAATAGTCTTCCCCTGACCTGTATCCTAAAGTTTAGTCCCCTGTTGATTAATATGCACGGGGGGAACGGTGTAGAAGAACTTTCAACTATGGGCAAAATTTAGTGCTAGTCGACAATCTATGACGCTAGTCACATTCCAAAAGGAATTCTTAAAATTCAACAAGAAGTTATTGCCCGAACCACTAGCAGATCCAGGAGACATCACTCTGGTGTTGTGAAGGATTAACCATCCCATCAGATATAAGAATGGCAATTCTACTCTGGGATATCCTTCACGCTGCGTAGTATCGGCCAGCAGCCCATCAGTAATAGCCCTCAGGCCAGCTTGTATCCTGCATACCATGGCAGAGAGTAGGCCCAATCTTGCCCCAAATACCAAATGTACTGTGGGCCATAAGGTGTTGTGATGAATGCGATCCGCAAACGTGATGCTAGGCACCACCCATCCGCGTAGCCAAATAGATAAGAAGCCAGCTAGTTGAGCTTCTCTTGGCAGAGGCTTTCGGCAATGTCTCATATAACTGTAGGCTTTGGTTCCTGCAGGATGACCCCCTATCTCTTTATTCAGAACATAATCTGGAGCCTCTGCATCTTTAATGAGATCATCGATTGTGTTGGCATTAAGAATGCTCAGAGGGTTTAAAGGTTTGTCTTTACTATCTACAACTTTGTCTTGCTTGGCATTTCTAGCCTGATGGAAGAAGAGGTAGGATACCCATTTGTTAATATGGGCTAAGTCAGAAGGCTCTCTGTAAAATGTGGTGCATGTAAGATAGTGGCTCATCAGCTCTTGGTATACTGCCACTACCCGAGGGTTGGTATCCTTCAACTCTCTGTTGGTGGGGATGTATTCTTCATAAGGAATATCTCCCATTGGCAGCTTTGAGATATCTGCCATCTCATGAAGGGCTAGGCCAACTCACCTATCGGAGTGGCGAAAGTCCCAGTGAGCGAGTTATATCGCTCCCCATCAAAGCTAAGAATAAATTGGGGTTGATAGGCAGCCCAACACTAGTAGCACTCACAGCCTCAAATAAGTTAATACTTTCCAGCTCCTCAAATAAGTTAATACTTTCCAGCTCCATCTGAAAGTGCTTCAGGATCCATGCAGTTAAACCGGCCCATCGAAGATTGTGGGGGGTAAGCCATCCACTCGTGCGAGGGTTAACCCTGGGATATACTCCTCCCTGCTCCATGAATTAATTGCAGAAAGTTGCCATTTGAAATGGCTGGAGCAAGGAAGAGTCCTCACTAGGTACGCTGCCTCGTAGTAATCCTCTGAAGGGCATAATAGGGCCGGAGGGACTACTTACAAAGGATCCTTGGTTTAATCCTTTCTTATAAAAGATCTTCCCTGGCTGGCTATGAAGATCAGGAGTTAGAGTCCATGTCATTCTTCTGGAATGTGTGGCATGGAAGAATGCAGAGATAGGGTAATCCCTTGGCATCTTTGGCAGATACATGACCGTGTCCTCAGCAGAAAATACCCAATCTTCCTTATTGGGCTTTGTCTGGGATTGTTTATCAATAACATCCCCAAATAAGAAAGCTGGTTTCTTATACTCAGTCCCGTCTATGTACGTCAAAGGTTCCCCACTGATCATGCTCAGCAACATTCTTTCTCCTTGGGCCGAGATCAGAGTTCTCCTTTTTTGTGGATACTCGTTCCCAGAGATAGGGAAAGTCACATGGGACAAGTCCTCCAAGTAGTTGGAATTCAGCATTCCAGCAACATAGCCCATTACTTCAGCCAGAGGGGGATCTGTAGGTCCACTGCAAAAAGTAAGAGAATAAGTCAGTTTTACGCTGGAATTTTCTTTCAGCGCGTAAAGTGTAAGGTGCCACACTCTTGCCGTATATGCCAAAACTTGACAGTCTGAGTTTTTATGCCAGACTGTAAAAATTTAAGCTTTACACTGGAATTTACTTCCAGTGCATAAAACACAAGGTTTGCAGTATACGCCAAAATTTCACAGTCTGAGTTTTTACGCCAGACTGTAAAAATATGGAGTTTTACTCTGACACATTAAGAATGTTGGCGTATTTGCGCATAAACGTACAACGTGCGTGGAAGGGTTTTATTTCTCTTAAAGTTTTACCTGTGATGCCTGGTGTGCAGCTAGACGACGGAGCACTTCGTTCAGAACGAGGCTCGCTTGGCCTAGTAGGAGTCGCTCGTGCTTGAGCAGAGGAGCGAGATGATGAAGCAACCTTCATTCCCTTAGCAGTAGAGATCTGTTTTGGTGCCATGGCAAATCCGAGGTTTCTCGAGAAGGAGACGAAAAGGTTATCGGAAAGAGACGGAGAGTTTTTCATAAAGAGACGAAGGGTGTTTCTCTCTCATGACCTAGGTCTATTTATAGAGTTCAGATGACTCTCCGAATCCTTAACCAAATCCGATTTTATTATAGTCGGTTAGGATTCGAGACCACGTCAGCCGATCATTTGAAGAGGAAGACATGTCATCATGCTGCGTAATGGATACCAGATTATACGCGCAGAGCTACAGATCTATGATTTTATGCTCCGAGGCTACAGATCTACGATTTTACGCTCAAAAGCTTTTATGCTCAGAGGCTACAGATCTATAATTTTACGCTAAGAGGCTACAGATCTATTATTTTACGCTCAGAAGCTTTTACACTCAGAGGCTACAGATCTATAATTTTATGCTCAGAAGCTACGGATCAATGATTTTATGCTCAAAATGCTACGGATCTATAATTTTACGCGTATCTTAAATTATGCGGGACAGATCAGTTAGCAGAATACGCGTATATCTTGATAATTTGGATTTTACGCTTGAAAAAGCCAGTTACAAGAGTTGACGCAGAAAATGCTCTTCTTCCTCAGTCGAAAGGACTTCATCAGACGAAGGGCCAAGGAGTTCCCTGAAGGTGTCTGTCTTCACTGAAGATGACTTTTTTAGCCATTTATAATTCATTCGAAGTCTAGTTCAGAGATGGCCTGTTCGGCGGATATTTCTTGCCTTGACTCGAGAATCTTTCAAGAAGCCATTTTTTTAAAGATGATATTCTGAACAGATGTTCTTCGAAGGAGAAATAACGGTTCAGAGTTCTATGTGACTCCTCGTCCAAAAACAGCATGACGATTGGATCTTCAGGACAATATAATGCTAAAAGAGTTTTTACGCATCTTTCTCTATGCGTAAAAGTCGGAACATGACTGGAGGCATATTTCTCAAGCATGTAGAAGCTGAGCATTACCAGACTTCCTCACAGCAATATGGCAAATCAATAGTGCATAAAAGAAGACAAGTTTATTAATCATGATTACATATGATGGAAATCCATTTTACAAAGGATTTTTCATTAATATTCATGATCATGATTTCATATGATGGGAATCGATTACGATAGGTTCTCATCTGATGGAGATCTTTATTGCTTCTTCTACAGCACTTCTTCGGCCGGGAGGCCAAGAAAATGGTGAATGGAGGGAGGATACAAAACTGGGCCTGTTTAAATTATTCAAGCCCACCCCCCATACGTCATCGGCGGCCATGCTTAGAATTATGTTAGGGATTCAAACCCAATACAATACTGGAAGACACGGCCAAGCTGCCCACCAGGGTCCAGCTTCATAATAGGGGAAAATATAGCTAGCAAGCTGTGTGGTCTAATGTGACCCTTCCTCTCTCTATGACGAATCGCCATATAAAATTGCTGATTATCTCGAGCAAAGGAAGCTATGATATCCTTCCATGGTCCATCATTGCAGAGAATATTTGCTCAAAGACGTCTCTTTTTACGGTTCCTTACATGCTGGAAGAACATAATCTTCTTCTTTCTCAGATCAACCCAATAAATCTCAGCAGCCATCTTTTTTGGTGAAGGAAGTATGGAAAAACAAGTTCATTTGCTTGCCCTTATATAGGCAGAAGAGAACACACAAAATCCCAACAACTTCTGAAATATTGCCGCAAAATCAGCCTCGATGGACGAGTCAAATTTGACCATTTCATGCTTCATTCAAAGTATTTCAAATTACGAGGAATTTGAAAACTTTGAAGGGTGTCTTGTAGAAGCATAAAATACGCTGGGCAATAGTACACGTATTATACGTCAAAACCTCCAACATACATGAAGTCTGCATAAAATAGAGCCTCAAGACTGTGTGGCATAAAACATAACTTCAGAGCAACACGCATAAAATAGAGATTCAGAGCTGTTTGGCGTAAAGTAGAACTTCAGAGCTGCCCGCGTAAAGCAGCGCTTCAAGGCTGTTCTGCGTAAATGGTTGCTTTACCCTCATGCGTAAAGTTCAAAATACGTTTATTTTTAATGCAGCGTAAAGTTGTACGAGAAACTCTTTGTATTCCTCGGATAAATTTGTCAGACAGAACAGTGAACCTGACTCCTGACAAAAGTATTGCACGATGATCGAGAGGACGGCTATGATGATGATTTTGTACAGAGACCCAGGTTATCGTTTAGCGACATATTCTTGATACAAGTCATTTTTACGCATTCAAAGAATATGCTGCCTATTCTACATGGGCATAAACGAGTTTCTACGCTCAAGATGAGACAAAATCAGATGCCACATCAAAAGCTGTTTCTTGCACAGAGCTTGAGGCATATCTCTGCATTTAATGCACGAACTGGAGGCATATCTCTACATTTAATGCGCGAGATTTGGTTCTATTCTTTAGATTTTGTCATGATGGAGAGAGCTAAAACTGTGACTAATACGCTCACATCACCATCCTTGCATTTTACGCCAACCAGGCTATTTTCAACTATAGGAGTACGTCGTATGCTATCTCCTCGAAATACGCCAACTCGGCCATATTTGCAAAGGTATGTGATAAGGCTATTTAGCCCAGAATACACTCAAGACCTCGGTAATGATGGATAATGGACTAGGAAAGCTAAAACTGTGACTAAAACTCTCACATCACCATCCTCGCATGTTACGCCAACCAGGCTATTTTTAACTATAGGAGTACGCCGTATACTATCTCCTCGAAATACGCCAACTCGGCCATATTTGCAAAGGTATGTGATAAGGCTATTTCGCCCAGAATACACTCAAGACCTCGGTCGTGATGGATAATTGACTGGAAAAGCAAAAACTGTAACTAATACGCTCACATCACCATCCTCGCATATTATGCCAACCAGACTATTTTTAACTATAGGAGTACGCCGTATGCTATCTCCTCGAAATATGCCAACTCGGCCATATTTGCAAAGGTATGTGATAAGGCTATTTAACCCAGAATACACTCAAGTCCTCGGTCGTAATGGATAATTAACTGGGAAAGCTAAAACTGTGACTAATATGCTCACATCACCATCCTTGCATTTTATGCCAACCAGGCTATTTTCAACTATAGAAGTACGCTGTATGCTATCTCCTCAAAATACGCTAACTCGGCTATATTTGCAAAGGTATGTGATAAGGCTATTTAGCCCAGAATACGCTCAAGATCTCGGTCGTGATGGATAAGTGGCTATTTTATGCTAGTTATCTATTATTCATGAACCATCAAGCTTTACGTAGAATTTGGCTTCTACGCCAACAAGACAGCTATTTGGCCTTTTACGCCAACAAGACAGCTATTTGGGTTTTACGCCAACAAGACAGCTATTTGGCCTTTTACGCCAACAAGATAGCTATTTGGCTTTTACGCCAACAAGACAGCTATTTGGCTTTTACGCCAACCATCTTTTCGCAGGGGCTGTTTCTTTCGTGGCTTGCATGCCGTGATCTTCGAGAAGCGGTTATACGCGTTACCTTTTAAAGGGATACGTGTCATACACAGATTCAGAAGATTATTTGAACGTGAGTAGCAGTTATCATAACCGCAGCGTAAAGGAAGTCTTCTTCTTCACAATTTGGCTTTTACGCCAAGGAGACAGTTATTTGGCTTTTACGCTAACAAGACAGTTATTTGGCTTTTATGCCAACCATCTTTATGCAGGGGCTGTTTCTTACGTGGCTTGCATGCCGTGATCTTCGAGAAGCAGTTATATGCGTTACCTTTTAAAGGGATACGTATCATACGCAGATTCAGAAGATTATTTGAACGTGGGTAGCAGTTATTATAACCGTCACGTAAAAGATGTAACTTTCTTCACAGTTTGGCTTCTACGCCAACTGGACAATTATTTGACTGATCTCTATAAATAGAGACCCCTGGTCACAGGGTAAAGGACCAACGCCAAGAAGGGATCAAATCAAGGGACAATCAGATCGGAGATCAGAAAAGAAGGAGAGATCAGAGATCAAGGATCAAGAATCAGAGAGAAAGAGCACAGACAGAGAGTGTTGGTTGACAACTTTGGCAACGAGAATTCAGTCCCACTTGCAACCTTTGAAGCTTCTTCTTCTTCTACAGCACTTCTTCACCATTGTGTGGTCCAAGGGACAAAGTGATCGACCGTAGATCAGCCTTCTATAACAATTCTTCCCTAGAATCACTTTTATTGTACTTAATATCCTCGTACAGGATTAATTGTACTCTTTTTCTTATTGTAAGCAAAAAAGAAAGGTTTCGTATAAACCCTCTTCTTCTCCCATTTTCGTTTATTCAAACACAGACGTGACCTGTTCGTGCCATTTTACAGCATGATTGAAGTTCTAGGTATCCATGCACATATCCTATATAGCTCCATGGCAATGCGATAACTTCGCCGGAAGGTGTCTATAGCTTTTAAATTTTTAGTAAAATGATGTAATGTATCAGACGTCTATCTCATTTTGCATCCCATTTTGTAAGCCCGTGCGACAACCTTTTGTGCTTGTTCAAGAGTTTGTAAATGATGTTCAATATCAATAAAGAAAACTTTTTCTTGTTTCAATATTGTGTTCAATTATCTGCGTAAACTGAATATGTGCTCGTTATAGGAAACATCTTGGCCTTGTGCGTTACTCTAAAACCCCTATCCTAGAAATCGTATATACCCTTTTTATTATTAATTATTAATTTAATTATAGTAATTAGTGGCTAATTAGGAGAAATAGATTTTAATAATTTTTATTTTAGGTGTTGGTGCACTTAGAGGATTTATGGGGCCATTAGGAATTTTTTGAAATTTATTTCATGTAGGAGACCCCTTGAGCAGTTGTTAGCTTAATAGTGTGCATTAATATAAATCTAGAATTTTTCTATGAGTATATAAATCTATATATATATATAAATATATATATATATATATATACATATATATATTTAATTGGAAAAAGAGTTGTAAAAGAAAAGAAAAGAAAAGAAAAGAAAATAAAATAAAATAAACTAATAACTGTACTTAACTATTACAACTACTACTACCAATTCCCTTAGCAGCTACCCACCCGCTGTCTTTGCTACGTAAAGCAGCAGCAAATCCCAAACCGTACGTAGTTGCTTTGTGAGCAACTTTGCAAGTAGCCCACAGCCAAGACCCCCCCCTTAGACCCCTGGATACCCCTTTCCCCTCTCCCCCTTTCATATATATATATATATATATATATATATATATATATATATAATTCTACATTTCTAAAACCCTAACCCTAATCATCCAAACCCTTCCTCTTCCCATATAGACCTAGAGAGCGCCGTCACCGCAACCGGAGAACCCCGCCAGGCCGTCCAAACCGATCCCGACGATCGCGTCCCCGCGCACTGCAGATTCCCACAGCGAGGTACCTGTGTTCCGGAGTTGTTTTCCGTCGACTCGCTTAACCAAACGCCACCCCGTCTTCACCGGTATGCTCATCCCTTAACCCTCTTCTATATCTGTGTGATAGCAGACCTCGAATAACGCGTAACCATAGGCAAAAATAACACCAAAGTTGGCAGAAATAGATCAAATTCTGGGATCGTAGAAAACTACGGTGACCACCCATGTTGCCGAGTTCGTATCTCCCACCACAGAGATCCGAATTCGATGATTCTTTTTGGTATGCGTAGACCACTTGACCTAGTTTAATTTCTGTTAAATAACCCTAGATTATTAACTGTTGTAGACAGAATTAAATTTATTGGAAAACCCTGCGAACCAACTTTTCCAAATTTTTAAAAGTTGTGAAACGGAGCGCTCCCCGCCAAACGGGACCGCCCCGCCGTATACCAAGTGTACCGAACGGTGTGTGCAGCATAACCGGACACGTAAAAATTCCCAAAATCTGATTAGGACGCGTGTGCGCGCCAAAATCAGCCCGTATCTGCGGACACACCCCGTGTCGTAACTTTTGTCAAAGTCGTGCGCATTTTGTGCACGCTCGTCAGATTGCGACAAAACTTGTGCCACTGGACTCGTGGTAATGCGCTGGTCCTGTGACCCAATTTTTACATAATTCTGAAATAGTTGACCAAGTCGCCAATTGGCCGGCCCCACAGTTGACTTTTTGGGCGAAATTGTGTTCGGCCCATCGGAATCCACATTTGGACATACCATTGGGTTCGTATTGACATTTACAGTTGTTTGACCTATAATTTATCCCATTTAGAGACTGTTACCCTTGACATGCTTTTTGGTACAAAGTGGGCCACAAGTGGACCCTACTTTTACCCAAAATTACCGTTTTGCTCCTGTGTCCAAATTGGACGAAAGGGAAGTACTTTTTAGCTATTTTGCTCATTCCGAAAATATTGGTGATGTCTATTTCAGCATCCGGAGACGTTTGTTCAGAGGCCATTAGTTCCAAATTCCGTGTCCTTGATATTTGACGCTTACACTTTACCGATTTTTTGCGAGGCAAGTATACCTTGCCATTGTACTGTATTTACATTCCATATGAGGCATGCATGTTTATTTCTGCTTATTTTAGTTCATTTATTTTAACTGCTATATAAATTGCGAGTCCAAGGAAACTTGGGTGCAACGACGGTGTCGTCGTGCTATATTTTTATTTATGTATATGCATTGGACCTACTTTATGAGACTACCCTATTTTCATGAGACATTTATGTTTCATTGGCCATGACACTATTCTTACACGAGTGTAAGTCACATGTAGGACACGGACTTGCGTACTCGGCTGGCCACTGGTACATATAGGTCGTACGACGGATAGGGATAACTGCCGATAGAAACTTTGCATGCTAGTAGACCTGGCAGTTATTAGAGGTTTATCGTGTCATGGACATGACATGCTTAGAGCATTGGGTGGGGAGAACAACAAGTACCACATTTGAGCTCCTTTGTACTTTTCTTCTGTGCGCCCGAATTCTCCGCCGGAGATACGGGTGGTGATGACCCTTATATATTATGTACTATCAGGCGGGCCACCAGCGTTCAAAAGACGATATGCCTTTTAGGCCCCTGGATCTCCAAAAGAGAACCATGCCAAATCCTAATTTTCAGCCAGATAGCTCACTTGTGGGGAAAGGTGTTCTTAACTGCATTCACTTAGACGGTTAGGTGACCCCATTGGATGTTTATATTTCAGTACTTTATTGGTATGTATTTTTTGTATCTTATTACGTCCCTCTGAGGACCTGGTCTATTTCCAGATATAGATGAGCAGGAGTATCCGCAGGAGTATGGACCTGGACCTGACGCTACCTATCAGTCAGAGTAGATCTTACCTCCGGATTATATGTGATTCGTTGCAGCTGTTTAGAGATTTTTATTGCTATTCTTTTCGAGACATTATTCTTATATTAGAGTTTATCCTCTTCTCTCTTTAGTAGTTTATTATAGTCGATTTACAGTAGATTTGTTTCCATCCGACTAACATACTTTGAGACTACTTATTTGATATTCAGTTATTGATTTCCATTTATCTATTATTTGTGCTATGGATGAGATATAGATTTGCGTGTGACTTGTTGTGACAGTATATTACCACTGTGGATTGGATATTCATGTACAACGTACGTGTGTATATGGTTTCCATATATTGGAGTTCGTATACATATGGCTGGCGTGTTACGTATTCCTAGTCCTACGTATTTTGGGACTGGGGTGTGACATATTTTTAGTGGTGGCCCATGCAGGTCAAGAATATATTGTCTCGGTTACAGAACTGTACCGAACAAGCCTGTGTATAGGAATATAGTATAAGGATCTCATCCACGCTTGACTGAAACTCATCCTTCCTATTTAATACTTGTATCCTGTTTGATTCCTGTACTTCTTCTAATCGTTTCATACATCACCTGCAGAGAGATAGATACGCAAAACGGATGTACTGCCGCCAATGGCGACACAACTTCTGGAGTCAATGGTCAGACTCAAGGAGGGACCCCAACGATTCATAGGCTTCCGGGGCCAGATGGACAGACTCACACTCTAATTCCATCTGATCTTCCCGCTTCGCCTATTGGGAACCTTCTAGCTTTTCCAGTACCGCAAGATGGCCAAGCACAGCTGTTCCAATTCTCTCAGATGATGGTGCAGGAACAGAGGCAGCAGGCAGCCGAGCAGAGGCAAGAATTTTTGGCAGCACTTGAGAGGATGGCTGCACAGGCTACTATACCAGCCCAAGCACTAGCTTCAGTACCTCGAGTTAGAGTGGGATCAGTAAAGGATTTTATTCAGATGGGTCTGAGGCCGTACAAGGGCACTGAGAGCCCGGAGGAGACTACCAACTGCATCACTCACACGCAAAAGCTTTTGGAGGCATCGCAGTTACCTACGGACCTATGGATGACGGGTGTACGTACGTTTTTAGATGGTAATGCTCATCACTGGTGGGAATCCATGGAGCGCCAAATGGGTACATACCAGACTTGGGAGCAGTTCTTGGAGTGCTTCAAGAGGAAATACTTTCCGGACACCGTCAGTGATATATTGTACGGTCAGTTTCTTCACTTAGAGCAGGAGAACCGAATAGTTGACGAATATGATGCCGAGTTTAGTCGACTCAGCAAATATGGTGCTACTTTAATACCAGATGACTTGGCTAAGGCTAAGAGGTTTCATCGAGGACTGACCCAGGAGCTACAACATTATACAAGCTCGTAGTCCCGAGTCTCTTATGATAAACTACTGACAGAGGCCATATTGCAAGAAACCATTAGCAGAGGAAAGGAAGGTCAGTTGAGGACACAACAAGGATCGGCAAGGACACAGCAGGGACCGGCAAGGACACAACAGGGAGGACCTATCAGACGTCTCTTGGCACAGCAGCATCAGCAACACAGAGCCGGACCGTACCAGATTTCGGAGAAACCCCAATATAATTATTGTGGGAGGATCAGACATATTTCGAGGGATTATCGAGGCAGCTTAGGACAGTGTTTACGATGTGGTTTCGGACAATATTTGGCAAGAGACTATCCAAAATAACAGACATTGACACTACCACCGCCAGTACAGAGACTAGCGCTTCCAACACCGAAGCCAACTCTGCAGATAACTGGACCGGGAGCACCTCGAACCCCGGCAACAGGAGGATTTCAGAGAGGACCACCGCTACCTACCCAGGAGGAGCAGTATATGAGGGCCGGACATGGACAGCCGTAGAGGAATGGACGAGCTTTTGCATTGGAGGTAGATGACATGGATCATGAGGTGGATGTCATAGGAGGTATTACTCTTGCTTTTACTTTTTTTTGCTGTGACATTATTGGATAATGGAGCCACCCACTCATTCATATTATCTAGTTTTATTGCTAAACATAACATTGCCTCTATACCTTTATCTAGTTGTGTTAGAATTCTTACCGGAGGAGGAGTTTTACCAGTTAGCCGAGTTTGTAGATCGGGCCCTATAGTGATACGTGGCAGAGAGATGAACGCCTAACTCTTAGTCCTTCCCATGCCATCTTTTGATATTGTGCTTGGAATGGACTGGCTAAGCAAGTACCATGCTTTCTTTGATTGCTTTGGATGAAGCATTCTTTTTAAGGTACCAGGCCAGCCTGAACTTGAGTTTGTACGAGGTTCTAAAAAAATCCTTGATGGCATGCAGCTTGCAATGGACGATGTTGTCTATCATCCTATTATTTCAGAATTTATAGACGTTTTTCCAGAGGAATTGCCAGGACTACCCCCAGACAGAGACGCAGAGTTTTCAATTGAACTAGCACCGGGAGCAGCACCTATAGCATCACATGTTTACAGACTAGCGAAGAAGGAGATGGATGAGCTTAAGGCACAGTTGAAAGAACTAGATGAGAAAGGCTTTATCCGACCGAGTGCATCACCCTGGGGAGCACCAGTGTTGTTTGTACCCAAGAAAGATGGGTCAGTGCATATGTGCATTGACTACAGGGCCTTGAATGCAGTGACTGTGAAGAACAAATATCCATTGCCCTGCATTGATAACTTATTTGATCAACTCAGTGGAGCCAAGGTATTCTCGAAGATAGATTTGAGATCGGGATATCACCAGGTGAAGGTACGGAAGCAGGACATTTCGAAGACCGCATTCAGAACAAGATATGGGCACTACGAGTTTTTGGTCATGCCATTTGGATTGACCAATGCTCCAGCGATCTTCATGGAATTGATGAATCGAGTCTTCCACCAGTACTTGGACCAGTTTGTGGTCGTCTTCATAGATGATATACTTGTCTATTCGAAGAGCCACGAGGAGCACGAGAAGCATCTGCGGATTATTCTAGAGACTTTGAGGAGAGAGCAGTTATATGCAAAGCTCAGCAAATGTGAGTTCTTCTTGGACAGAGTTTTATTTCTTAGGCATGTTGTTACAGGAGATAGTATTTCTGTTGATCCAGAGAAGATCTCAGTAGTTGAGACATGGCTTGTTCCTAAATCAGCAGCAGAGGTGAGGAGTTTTCTTGGACTTGCGGGATATTGACGATTCCGTCAGGATGATTTAGGCACCTATGACTCGTTTGACTTATAAGGATCAAGAATTTATATGGACCGACCAGTGTCAAGCCGCCTTTGAAGAGTTGAAGAAGCGACTGACTACAGCACCAGTATTGATGATCCCGTCAGGATCAGGAGGTTATGTGATCTACAGTGACGCATCAGGAAAATGCTTGGGATGCGTATTGATGCAGCATGGCAAGGTAATTGCATATGCATCTAGGCACTTACGAGTACATGAGAAGAATTATCTGACTCATGACTTGGAACTTGCAGCTGTTGTATTTGCTCTGAAGCTATGGAGACATTACTTATATAGGGAACGAGTAGAGATCTATACTGACCACAAAAGCCTCAAGTACGTCTTCACGCAGAAGGAGTTAAATATGAGGCAATATCGATGGCTCGAGTTGATGAAAGATTTTGAGATAGAGCTACATTATCATCCAGGAAAGGCTAACGTTGTAGCAGACACGTTAAGCCGGAAACCAGCAACTTACTTCTTGACAGCACAGAGGGAATTATTAGAGGACTTGCAAGGGCTTGGCATTGAAGTGATATTACCCGGAGCAAATGGGACACTAGCCAACTTTCAAGTACAATCATCATTAGTAGAGAGGATAAAGGCAGCTTTGCCTACTGACGCCAGATTCAGGAGACTGAAGGAAAGGACAGAGGCCGGAGAGCAGACCTGATTATGCATTGATGAGGATGGGACATTATGATGTGGTGATCGTCTTTATGTTCCAAATGGAGAGATTCGACAGGAGCTGATGGCAGAGGCTCATAGTTCAATATATTTTATTTATCTTGGAGGCACCAAGATGTATCGTGACTTACGATAACACTTTTGGTGGCATGGAATGAAGAGAGAGATATCTCGCTTTGTAGCTAAATGTCTGGTATGTCAATAAGTGAAGGCGGAGCACCAGAGGACAGCAGGCTTATTGCAACCACTTTCGATTCCAGAGTGGAAGTGAGAGCACATAACTATGGACTTCGTCATGGGCTTTCCCAAAAGTCCGAGTGGAAGAGATGCAGTGTGGGTAATAGTGGACCGACTCACCAAGTCAGCACATTTCATACCTTTTAGAGTGGGTTAGTCTACAGAAGCTTTAGCTGACTTATATATGAGGCAGATCATGAGATTGCACGGAGTACCAGTCAGCATTGTATCGGACAAAGATTCGCGCTTCACATCGCACTTTTGGAGGAGCATGCAAGAGAGTCTTGGAACTCGTGTAAAGTTCAGTACATCTTACCTTCCGCAGACAGATGGACAGTCGGAGCGTACTATTCAGATATTGGAGGATATGTTGAGGGCTTGCATGTTAGACTTTGGAGGATCATGGGTGGACCACCTACACCTTGTGGAGTTTTCTTACAACAATAGCTATCAAGCGAGTATTCAGATGGCTCCGTTTGAAGCATTGTATGGAAGAAAATGTAGGTCTCCTGTGTGTTGGAGTGACGTGGCAGAACGTCAGATTCTGGGACCAGAGTTTGTGGTCAACACCGTAGAAACAGTTAAGAAGATTCAAGGACACTTGCGAGCAGCGCAAGACAGGCAGAAGCAGTGGACAGACCTTCATCGTCGTCCCTTGGAGTTCAAAGAGGGCGACCATGTCTTCTTGAGGATATCACCGACCAGAGGCACCATTCGATTCGGAGAGCGTGGCAAGTTGAGTCCAAGGTATATTGGACCATTTGACGTGCTCGACAGAGTTGGAGAAGTGGCATATCGACTTACGCTACCACCTTCACTTGAGGGAGTACATGATGTATTCCATGTGTCGTAACTCAGGCGATGTGTGGCAGACAGCAGTCATGTTTTTGACCATTCAGAGATCACCATTGGGCCGAGCTTGTCATACCAAGAGCAACCCGTGGGAATCCTTGATCGTCGAGAGAAAGTGTTGAGGAACCAGTCTATTCTCTTGGTTCGCGTAGGATGGAGGCATGGCGCGCCAGGAGAATCAACTTGGGAGCGCGAGGACGACATGCGTAAATATTTTCCGAAACTATTCGCAGACCAAGGTATGAATTTGCTTTGTTAATTTATATCTTATACCATCCTTGACATTCTATCGTGGCTTAATTTTAATTTCTAGGACAAATTTTTTATAAGTTGGGTAGAATGTAAAACCCCTATCGTAGAAATCGTTGGTGTGCTCGGGGTACTCCTGGCCCCGGGTGCTCCTGATGTTTACCATCTTGAGATGGGAAGTAAGGGAGATCCTACTGTCCTGCTCTGATATCTTGCCATACAAAACCAGTGGGGTCAGACCCCAAAACAGCAAGTACCACAAGGGAGCCAAACTTATG
Organism: Iris macrosiphon; assembly: GCA_036927795.1. Lineage (NCBI taxonomy): Eukaryota > Viridiplantae > Streptophyta > Magnoliopsida > Asparagales > Iridaceae > Iris > Iris macrosiphon. The sequence continues at coordinate 107,289,816 of JAYESA010000016.1, read as the reverse complement.
AACTAAAATCAACATGTAGACAAATTAGTAAGAATAGCAGACAATGTGATATTTAAATAATTGTGGAGTATTTAAACAAGGATATCTGGAGTCAGTACTCTGGTTACCATTTTTGGATCAGTTGCTAATGTAGATCAGGACATGACTAGACTAGACTAGTAATCAAACAATAACGACCAATCATGCCTTGTTATTATTATCTAACTATGGTTATCACAGTCCTAGTTACTAACACAAGCAATTTGAGATTTATTATAGCAAGATGTCCTATAGACTATCCGGGTTATTCAGACGAACGGGTACATAATATAGGTTTATCTGGTAGTGCAACACTCGTTGGTGTGCTGGAAGTGTGCCCCTTATGATGGAGAGCTCCAAATCTATCATGTGTCGCTGGGTTACCGGGATTGTATGTAGCCAAAAAATCTCTCTAGATTCTATATAGATTATTATTCTAGTTATTAGTCTGGATAATTATCAAGAATTTTGACCGTAGTTCTCAAAAATCTTCCTTAGACATAATGCAAGACAGGACAGTAGCTTGACGAGTACAATCAAACTCAACCACGGGAATATATGTCATGCATTACAGGTTCTACTAAAAGCCTTGATCAGGACAGTTACAGGAATTCTCTGGGTGTGCTACGTCAAGCTACTATTAGGATTATCAGTACAATATTAAGATTATCAGTAGAGTATCAGGATTATCAGTACAATATCAGGATTATAAGTTCTTGTCAATATTCAGAAGTTTATTTATTGTGTACATTCACTAGATCATGTCAGAAAATCAAGATATGACAAAGCCCTTATCCTGCAACTCATCAACCTACTTCTTCAACTCTGCCATTTCGCTATTGTTGACCCTATAGATATGTAGTAATATTGGCTATGTGCCTGGCACCAAGTCTATAGAGAACTCAATATCCCAGTCTGATGGCAATTCTGGCAACTCCTCTGGAAAGACATCCAGGAACTCAGCTATCAAAGGATGTGGCAACTCCTTATCTTCTACCATGGCTCCACAGATGATACCCTCTCTCTACTCTACTGCTCCTCTAAAAATCTTTAACTAAGGCTCTCCTAGCAGTCGAAACAACACTCTGCCTCCACGATAATCTATAATATCATGGTGCCAACTCAACCAATCCATCCCGAGTACAAAGTCGTAACTCAGAAGTGGCATTACGAGTAAGCACACACTCAACTTCCGGCCTCCCAATGTAACTCTCCGATCCATGGAAAAATCACTGACTAGGATAATGCCTCCCCCAGTCATGATCTTGCAAGTCTGAGTCAAGGGTTGTCACGCCTCAGTTCTAAAATACCGAGGGACTAGCATTATGACAATGGCCAGCAACACAACTCCAATGGACAAATCCAATTTAATGGACTCGTTAGAGTGTACATAATATATATTATAAATAATATGATAAATCTCTAAGTCTTAATCCACAAGGACACAAAATATCAAGAATGAGATATATATGCTAAAGTCGGCTACCAGTAACACACAAGCTCGAATAGACTCAAAAAAGGAATAGAGTCTAAAAAACTAGACAATATCAGCAGAAATAAGTAACGAGAAATAATAAACATAACTGCGATAGAAATAATAACAGTACCTGAGTCCAATGCCTGCATGACGAGGCGATAAACATCAGCAGCTCCAAAAATCTCCACAACCGTCTATGTTGCAAAACTTGCAAGGGACCAGGTCCTCAGAGGAACGTAAAAAAGTATAAGAAATAATATGCCAAAGTAAACAATATAATACTATAATACTAGGAAAACTAGTATAACCAACTATGTGATATACAAATGAGAGTATGGACTCGTACCCTGGGCTGGTACTCACGGAATCAATTATATGCTAGACAATACCCTCAAGTCTCCATGTGGGGGAACCGAGAGAAGGCTAGTATATTGTCATGACCCGCACCCGATGTAGGGATGCAAGTCGAAAACAACGCCAAGCCTACACTGCAGAATCGATGGTAGAATGCTGTCTGGGTAATCTATCTAGTATTTTAATGAACCACCAACAATAACAATATACTCAATCACAGATCTAAGATAGAAATGAGCACGAATATGATAAGGAATAGAATAGTCACATACAACTCATGGGTCTAAAATAATAATATCAATGAGTCTGAAAGAATACTAACAAAATAAGCTGGAGACAAATCCAGTACAAGGAATACTAAGAAGCTACTAATTCCGGGTCATCTGTCTCAGTTAGGATAATTTTTTCCTGAGCCAGGGTCTCTGACTCTAATCCTACAATATCCTGAGGTCCATAATGTGTAGGATACCACTCCTCAGTGTCATTTAGAAAAAATATATCCAGTCAGGAAAGAAGCAGAGTACATCTCTAACAGCAGTTCTAATCAATGATAAAAACTATGTAACAGTAAATAGATGTGAATATACAAGATACACAATAGATACAAGAGAGATATACAATAAGGAAATACTAGAAGTAAATACAATAATGAGCAATATGACAATGAACAAGAATACTAATGACTAAGTGTGTGAGTACTAGCTTTAATATGTGATCGGCTTGGGAACATGAAATAAGATTTATGTACTGGCTAATCATACGTATGGTATATGATTAACACTATACAGGAACAAGATACAAGATGAGTATGATCACATATCTACACTAAAATATTCCCTACCCCGACTGGTATAGTAGATCCAACCATGTTACACTATGGCACAAGATTTCCCAAGAAGATAGCTAGTCTTCCCGAGAATCAGTGTCTGTATATGTACAAGATAATCAATGAAACAAGGCTTGCACAAGATATACCATATACCAAGGAATAACATCTCATGACGAGATTCGGATATACCAATCTGTGTAACTATCGTGTCAAGAGAACAATGATATCTACACTAGATACAATAAACATAGAGGATATCATAAATGAGACTGAAGTCCAATGAATAGTCTCACAAATGTCTGATACGGTGCCTCGAAGACCTATATATGGAATACAATATCAATATAAGGTTTCGAAAAGAAAATAAGTTAAACTAGTCAACTTCTAGGTCAACAAGCCATTTCTAAGTCAAAAAGTCAAACTAGGTCAACTCTAAGTCAAATCGGTCAAACTTGGTCAAACTACCTAATTCTAGGTTGCATGAGTCTATCTCAATAATATTGGGTTCATACACTATAAATCTAGGTCATACAAGCTAAAACTTAGAATACTAGGATACCGTATCTCAGGATACACAAACAATAGATAAAGTATAATTTATATGTATATCAAATAATATTAAATATATAAATTCTAATTACCAAAAGCTATATGGATACCTTGGTTTTGAATTAGCTTGGTATCGCAATACTAAACCTCCATCTTGATACCCAAAACCAATACCTTGGGCATCCCCAATACCTTGATACTTACCTTGGTATCTCAAGGTAATTGCCAACTTCATATTAACTACCCATTAATAACTATATGCTAACATCTAACTATTACAAATATAATAGTATACTAAAGCATAAATACTAATTAGGAATATATATACATATATACTAATACCATATATATATATATATATTATTAATAATAATACAAAATTATATATATATATATAACTGCAGAACTGTCACCAAAACCCTATTGCCGTCGCTAAAGCTGCTATCGCTGAAGCCGCAGTTGCTGTTGCTGTATGCTGCTGTCGTTGCTATTGTTGCTGCTGTCGCTAATGCTGTCGTTGCTGCTGTTGCTATATGCTACTGCTGCTGTTGCTGTTGCTATATGCTACTGTTGCTGTCACTAAATCTCACTATTCTAACGCTAATAAATACACAAATATATATACTTATATATATATATATATATATATATATATATATATATATATATATATATATATATATATATATATATATATATATATAACTACATATATATATATATACACTCCTCTATATACATATATATGTGTCCACAATAATAGATAAAGTATAACAACACATTATATAGTAACACACACACACACACACACACACACACACACACACACATATATATATATATATATATATATATATATATATATATATATATATATATATATATGTTATGTATATATATATATATTTTATATATATATATATATATATATATATACTACTATAATTATATAGCTATTACATATGTAGAAGAACAGCTACATATATATATATATATATATATATATATATATATATATATATATATATATATATATATATATATATATATATATATATATATATATATATATATATATATATAATATATACACACATAGGTAAAATAGATACATAACACATTAACATATATATATATATATATATATATATATATATATATATATATATATATACATGCATATAATTATATATCAAAATGACTAAAATAAAAGAAAAGTAGATCTAGAAATAAATTGCACAAACACATGGAGCGTATCACACCCGTATCCCACTAGATCTAGGATATGATTATGATATGAGTCCACCACTCATCCAAACGTACCCCAAAGAACACGAGCAAGTCTAAAATATTATTTATGAAAAATACGAAGAGTCAAACACAAATCTATGTGTCCGTGTCAAAATATGACATGCACAAAGTTTCGTGTCGGAGAAAAAACCAAATCAACACGTATCACCAAATTATTGGGATACGACCTACACATACCCAATTATGGATATGACACTAGCCCCAAACACACAAGCACTTGCCAAATTGATCTATAGTACCAATTGACATACACAACAAATGTCAATCTCGGAATTCCCCTAAATTGACACAAAAGCACCATAACTTTCTCAATAAGCCTCACATGAAAATAAAACCAAATCCTATGGGTAGCCTATGCATATGGGTTGATTTCTCATGGTTAAATATTAGATTTAGAACCTAAATTAAGGAGAAAAACTGAATTGTACCTATTGGGAGATGGATTCTCCATGCAAACTCCAAATATGATGAAATTGGCCTCCAACTTGTAGGTCCTTGCTCCTCTTTGTAGATTCTTGCTTTCTCCTTCTAGATCCTTGCTCCACTAGTCTCCAATGATGATTTGGGAAGGAATTGGGATGAAATTTGGTTGAAAAATAATGTGGAAATGAAGAAATTTGGTTGAGAAAAATTCTAGATCTAGTTTTCAAATAAAAAGATGAGAGAGAAACTTTTCCCCTCTCTTTTAAATAGGCCAGCCCCCTCTACCCCTTTCTCAAGCCACTATGTAATATTTATTATACCCCTTGGGGCCTCTCATGAAGAAATAATTAAGGAGGGAAGCTTCTAGTCTAATGGTTTAATTAAATTAATCATCATCCTAATCAATGGGCTTTCTAGTTGGGCTAAATTCTAACAATTACTTCATGTTGGTCCATGAGTCTAACTAAACTAGTTAGGTCCACTAACACAAGTCCAAAATAAATAATTAATATCTAACTATAATTAAATAATATAATAAATAATTATTTATCATGCACAATATTTAATTAAATATAAAATTACTAAAATATCCTTTCCTAGAAAATATGGTAGTGACAAGTATACCCTCCTTAAAATAATTTTGTCCACGAAATTCAAAGACGAAAACTACCCCCAAAAACTAACAGAACATAATAAAAGAACATAACTTAACTATGAAAGAACATACCTCAAGGCACAAACAAATATGGATAACGCTCTCGTATTTCATCCTCCCTCTCCCAGGTAGCCTCCCCCGGAGAGAAATGCCTCCATCCGACGTGTACCAAAGGAATATTATGGTTCCTCAACACCTTCTCTCTCCGATCCAGAATCTCAACTGACTGCTCTGTATAGCTAAGAATAGGGCCCACCTCTATCTCTGAATGATCTAATACGTGATTAGGATCTGCCACGTACCATCTCAACTGTGACACGTAAAACATGTTGTGTACTCCCTCTAATGCATGTGGCAAGTCTAATCTATACGCAACTATACCGACCCTCTCTAGAATAGTGAAAGGTCCGATGAATCATGGACTAAGCTTCCCGCCTCCACCGAAGCGAATCTTGCCTCGAGTCGGAGAAATCCTCAGAAATACCAAACCATCCACCTAGAACAAAACATAACTTTAAGAACTTAATCTATAACAAACAACCAATAACAAGCACAAAAAAAATCTAAAACTATACCTCGAACTCCAAAGGTCTTCGGTGGCTATCGGCCCAATGTCGCTGTCTGTCCTGCGCTACTCGAAGTCTGTCTCTGATCAACTGAACCTTCTCCGCTGCATCCCCAACCATCTCTGGCCTAAGCAAAACTCTCTCTCCAACATCGTCCCATGACAAGGGAGTACGACATCTTCGACCGTACAGAGCTTCAAAAGGTGACATCTCTATACTCGCCTGGTAGCTGTTGTTGTAAGCAAACTCTACCAAATGGAGATGTTCTTCCCAAGAACCCCCAAAATCTAGTACACAAGTGTGCAACTTATCCTCAAGAGTCTGAATTGTCTTCTCTGACTGTCCATCTGTCTGGGGATGATATACAGTACTGAACTTGAGCTGAGTGCCCAAACTCTTCTGCAAACTCCTCCAGAAATGAGAAGAGAAACGACTATCCCGATCCGAGACTATGCTGACGGGAACTCCATGTATCTTGATGATCTGCGTCACATACATCTCTACCAGCTTCTCCACAAACAAATCCACCTTGAAAGGCAAAAAGTGGGCCAACTTGGTCAACCTTTCAACGATGACCCAAATTGCGTCTTTCCCGTCTGGAGATCATGGAAGTCCGGACACAAAATCTATAGTAATGTGCTCTTACTTCCACTCTGGAATAGGTAATGGTTACAATAAATCTCCTAGCCTCTGCCTCTCAGCTTTTACCTGCTTGCACATCTAGATACAAACTGTGCTACTTCTTTCTTTATGCCATACCACCACACACACTCTCGCATATCCCGATACATCTTGTTGGCACCTGGATGCATGGAATACTGAGAGCGATGCGCTTCCTGCAATACCTCCTCACGTAGCTCCCCACTAGGCACACACAATCTAACTCCATGCTGCAAAGAACCATCCCCGACAATGGTGAAATCATCCTCCAATCCTGCTCTCACCTGAGCTCTGATACTCCTCAGAGATACATCCTCATACTGGGCTGCCTAGATCTTGTCCATCAAATATGAATGTATCTGCAATCCCCACATCTGTATTGCACAACCAGGAACTATCACCTCAATGTCCAAGCTCTCCAAGTCCTCCAATAAATATCGATCCTGTGTCAAGAATATAGCTACCGGATACCTGCTCAAAGAGTTAGCAACTACATTAGCTTTCCCAAGATGATATTACAAAGATATATCAAAATCCCACCGACGCTACCTCATGTTCAACTCCTTCTGCGTATATAAACCCCCTCGACCAATTTAGGTCTTTTAGCTTAGATAGAGAGACTAGGGTTAATTTGGAGACAATTAGAATTAGAGCACAGTATTTTAGATTTTTGTGCACACTTGTATCACTTAGTGCTCCTTACCGTTGCTTCAATATTTGGAGCGCTACACTAGCATTAGCCTTCAAACAAATTTTATACACTTTTCTTAGATGTGCCAACCTTCCATTCTGACACTCGTGTAACTCATAAATACTCTATATTGTGCTTCAGTTTAGTCGAACAATATTTATTACAAACGTATATTTTTATATCCCAATAAATCCAACTCTGCATCTTTGTCCGTTTCAATCGAAATTGGAGACCAAACCTCACCCAAAACTAGACCCAACCTAGTCTATCTACACCTTACATTCCTTCATGTGAATATTTTCTCCACCCCAAGGAGCCCTAGCCGGCCCAATTCCCGAGGACAAGCCCCTCTCTCTCTCTCTCTCTCTCTCTCTCTCCTATATAAATACAACTCTCTCTCCCCAAACCATAAAAACTACCCTAACCGAAACCCTAGCATTTTCCCAACCGATCGCCCCTCCTTTCCTGACCACCTAGGCTCAACGACCACCGCCTCAATCACCATCTCCTTCGCCTGTCCCACCGAACTCGACCACTGCACAACCCACCACCGTCAGCCTCCCCCTCCTCCATCTCCGTTCATTACCATCACCATCCACATCCCGATCACCATCACCAACTCCTTCATCACCTTCACCCGCACCATTCATATCCCGACCATCGCCACCTTAGACCACCACCGCCCAGACCGCCGTCCCTCCATGGCTATTCCCCACCGCCAGCCGTCACTGCCACTGCGGGTTCGCGTACTCTGATATCGTCCTAGACCTGACACTCTTACATGCATCACGGTGATAAACTCATATTGGGATTCGGGTTCGCGTATCCGAATAGCTATCGGTACGTGCGACATGCATCACAGTTTAGTACATAATCAGGGTTATCTAATTAGTTGAGACTTGGCATGTAGTTAGGTGGTATGCACGTCGTGTATTCGACTTGTATATCTATATTGGGCGGGGAGGACAACTAGTAGGCATATGGGATACACACATTGGAATCCATAGTATCCAGAGGAGCCACAGATCCAATGACTTCCTTTATATAGATACCGCGTTCTTCGGAGCGATACAGACGTATATATTTGTAGATACCTCATTCTTCGGAATGATAGGCATTGCATGTACAGATACCTCTCTCTTCAGAGTGTGGACGTTATGCCTACACCTACCCTTACGTACCAAGGTTGTCCTCACGTTGCATTCACTTAGATGGTTAGCACACCCCCTTTATTTTATTCAGTATTTATATATGGCATACATATTTGTATCTTGTTACGTTCCTATGTGGACCTGGTTCCCTTCCAGATTTGGAAGAGACATATTATCCTACTGTGTACAGACCCGGGCAGGAGACGAGGTATGCATCCGAGGAGGAGCTAGAGGTGCTACCATAAGAGTTTCCTTGATCACTGGTAGGCCTTCCGCATAGGACTGGAGCATCCTTATCTAGTCAGCCGATACTCTAGTTATTACTCTTTTATCTGTCTTCCAGTACTCTTATTCGTCATTGTAGTGGGTTTGTTTCTATCTGATATATTTTGGATTGTACTATGATATTTCAGACTTGTGCTTATTTTATAGTATTTATTTTAGTACTTCTTGTTTATATTGTGGATGAGATTAGACATTACCTGTTGTATGTTAGTATTGGACTTGTTATTATTTTAGGACAGCATAGTATGTTTCGTTGGATCAATTAAATTGGGTATTCTAGACGTATTAGCTGCTATTGCCACGTGGGCTGGTCCCGTGTATTTTGGGACTGGGACGTGACATAGTTTTAGTGGTGGCCCATGCAGGTCTTGTTTATCACTTATGATATGGTAACATGCCCAGCGAGCCTGCAATAAGATAGGAATTACTAAGTCTCTTCCACTTTGATTATGCCTTTGAACCTCCTTCGTATTATTTTTAAATAAACTGTATCCTGTTTGCTTGTTCCGTACTCTTTTAATGAAGTTCTATCTCTTGCAGCGAGATGAACTTGCACAGTGGACGCGGGGCATACGGTGCCGTAGTGCCAGCCGCCACCGCACAGAGAGAGGAGACATCCAAGGACCACCCAGAGAGGAACCACCATCCCAGGCCCCGGTGATTCCACAGGCCCCGCCGATACATTGGCACCAGACTTCTCCTAACGACTCGACGTAACAACATGAGGGTCAGACTTCTCAGACTATCCCGATACAGCACTTCAATGGCCAGACTTTGGGGACTACGCCGATGCCACAGCCCGAGAAGTCGACTTTTGAGGAGACACCTACAGTGCAGCCGGAGGTCCCATTGCCATCACCTCCGCCCTTTCCCCCACAAATGTCGCAGATGTTCCAGTTCTTCCAGACTATGATGCAGGCACAATGGCATCAGACCGAGATGTTGAAACAGAGCTTGATGGCAGTTCTAGAGAGGACACCTGCCCTAGCACCCGCACCAGCACCTACACCTATTCAGCCAGCTGGTACTGTTAGAGGATTTCGCCAGATGGGCTCGAATACCTTTTCGGGCAACGAGACCGCAGAGGAGATCTCTGATTGGGTCACCAATACGGAGATGCTACTAGAGGTTTCTCAGCTACATCCAGACCTTTGGATGATCGCAGTAAGGGCCCAACTGAAAGAAAATGCCTATCACTGGTGGGACTCCATAGAGCGCAGCGTAGGCAAGACATAGACGTGGGAGCAGTTCTTAGAGTACTTCAATATGAAGTATTTCTCGGCTACGATCAGGAATGTCCTATACTCCCAGTTCCTGTACCTGGAACAAGAGAATATGACCGTAGATGCATATAACGTAGAGTTCAGTCGACTTAGCCAATTTAGTGCCGCCTTGATACCCAACGATCAAGAGAAGGCCAGGAGATTCCATCACGGCCTGGCTTTTGAGCTGCAGAGGTACACCACCACCCAGGCGAGGATCGCTTATGAGGGGGTTCTTTCAGAGGCGAGGATCCAGGAGGCTATTGGCAGAGGAGCGAGGCATTCCAGCACGACCGCACCAGCCAGAGCTCAGCCCAAAGCAGGAGGACCGATCCGTCGTTTGGGAGTGCAGACACAACAGAGGACAGTGCTATACTAGCCCAAGGAGCTTCTGACTTATCACTATTGTGGCAAGAAGGAACACGTTGTCAGAGATTGTCGGAAGATATGTGGATTGCGTATGATATGTGGAGCAAGTCAGCACCTTGCCAGAGATTCCCTACAGTTCAGAGATGCAGCACCGCAGACAGGACAGAGGCCAACATCACCAGTCCTGAGGAAACTAGCCCCGCTAGGAGGTCAACGTCCACCAACACCCGGAGGATTTTTGAGGAGACCACCCTTGGCCCCACAGGAGGTACAGTTTGATCGAGCCAGACAGCAGGCCAGAGAGAAGAGGCGCGGGCAGGCCTTTGCACTAGCAGCGACTGAGGAGGAACCCAAAGGGAAAGATATCACAGGTACCATTTTAGTTGCATCATTACCTGCAAATGCGTTGTTTGATTCTGGTGTTATACTATCTTTCATATCTAGTAGTTTCGTAGCTATGCATAGAGTAGCTACTTCCCCCTTACCTAAGAGTTGGAAGATTCTAACCAGAGGAGGCATCGCACCGGTTACCAGCACTATTAGAACTTGCTCAGTAGTCGTGTATGGTAGGGAGATAAGAGCGTAATTTTTGGTATTTCCGATGCCAAACTTTGAAGTTGTGTTAGGCATGGACTGATTGAGCCAGTACAATACCGTACTGGATTGCCGGAGGGGTAGAGTCACTTTTAGACCGCCAGATCACCCGGAGTTCGAGTACATGCAAGGGACCATCGGGCGAGGAGTAGGTCAGACAGCTGGAACTTACATGGCTATGGAGACGGCACCCCCACCGATAGTTTAAGAGTTCGAGGATGTTTTTTCGAAGAGTTGTCAGGCTTACCGCCAGAGAGAGACGTGGAGTTCACTATTGAGTTAGTACCCAGAGCAACACCGATATCTTCAAATGTGTACCGGTTGGTGAAGAAGGAACTGGATGAGCTAAAGCAACAGTTAGAGGAGTTGCAGATCAAGGGATTTGTCCATCCAAGTACATCACCCTGGGGAGCACCAGTGTTGTTTGTACCAAAGAAGGATGGGACAGTCCGTATGTGCATTGATTACAGAGCCTTAATGCTTTGACTATCAAGAACAAGTACCCTCTGCCACGGATTGATGATTTATTCGACCAGCTGACGGGAGCAGTATTGTTCACGAAGATCGACTTAAGATCGGGTTATCATTAGGTAAAGGTGCGGAGAGAAGACATTCCAAAGACATCATTTAGGACTCGTTATGGTCACTACGAGTTCTTGGTGGTGACTTTTGGACTAACAAATACACCTGCAGTATTTATGAACCTGATGAACAGAGTCTTCCACCAGTATCTGGACCAGTTCATGGTAGTCTTCATCGACGACATCTTGGTGTATTCAAAGATCCACGAGGAGCACGAAGAGCACTTGAGATTAGTGTTGGAAACGCTGAGGCGAGAGAGGCTCTATGCCAAGTTAAGCAAGTATGAGTTCCTCCTAGATCGTGTCACTTTTCTTGGACACGTTATCTCAGGAGATGGTATTTCAGTAGATCCAGCAAAGATTTTGTCAGTGGAGACGTGGCCAACCCCTACCAACGTCTCGGAGGTGAGGAGTTTCCTAGGACTTGTCGGATATTACCGGAGGTTCGTAGAGAACTTCGCAAGGATCGCAAAGCCGATGACCTACTTGACCCACAAGGAGTAATAGTTTACCTGGACAGAGGAGTGTCAGATGGCGTTCGATTATCTGTAAAAGCGTCTGACTACGGCACCTATCTTGACTATACCTTCTGGACCCAGAGGATTCGTGATCTATAGCGATGCATCTGTGAAAGGATTAGGATGTGTCTTGATGCAGCATAAAAAAGTCGTGGCCTATGCCTCTAGGCAGCTGAGGACCCATGAGAAGAACTATCCCACTCATGACTTGGAGCTTGCCGTAGTGATCTTTGCCTTGAAGCTTTGGAGGCACTACCTATACGGAGAACGAATGAAGATATTCACAGATCACAAAAGCCTGAAGTACGTCTATACTCAGAAGGACCTGAACTAGAGGCAAAGACGTTGGCTCAAGGTGATGACAGACTTTGAGATTGAGCTACAGTACCATCCGGGAAAGGCCAACGTAGTAGATGACACATTGAATAGAAGACCCATGGCATTCTTTTTGACTACCCAGCAATATCTGTTGAGAGATCTAGAGCAGTTGGGAATAGATGTCATTATGCCCGGAACAGACGGCCAGTTGTCGAGTTTCCAGTTACAATCGACATTGGTTGAGAGAATCAAGGCTGACTTGCCAACATATACCATATTCCAGAGGCTTCGATAGAGGACAGAGGCCGGGATACAGACATGATTGCGCATACACGAGGACGGGACTTTGAGATGTGGATATCGTCTCTATGTTTCGAATGGAGAACTTCGTCAGGAGGTGATATCGGAGGCGCACGGTTCAATATACTATATTCATCCAGGAGGCACGAAGATGTACAGAAACTTGAGGTAGTACTATTGGTGGCATGGAATAAAAAGGGAGATAGCCCGCTTTGTGGCAAAGTGCCTGGTGTGTCAGCAGGTCAAGGCTGAGCATCAAGAGGTCTGCAGGTTTACTTCAGCCGCTCCCGATACCTAGTAGAAATGGGAGCATGTCACTATGGACTTCGTTACAGGATTTCAGAGGAGTCCTAGTGGTCACAATGCAGTATGGGTAATCATGGATTGACTCACTAAGTTTGCTCACTTTTATCCTTCAGAGTTGGGCAGTCTACGGAGGTCTTAGCAGATATGTATATGAGAGAGATCGTACGACTACTTGGAGTGCCAATCAGTATAGTGTCTGATAGGGATACGAGGTTCATATCTTACTTTTGGCAGAGTATTCAAGAGAGTATTGGTACCCTCTTGAAGTTTAGCACATTGTATCACCCACAGACAAATGTCCAGTCCGGGCGCACCATTCAGATGCTGGAAGATATGTTGAGGGCGTGTATGCTTAATTTCAGTGGATCATGGGAGGACCATTTACATTTGGTCAATTTTTTCTACAATAATAGCTATCAAGTGAGCATTCAGATGGCTCCTTATGAAGCATTGTATGAAAGGAAGTGTCATTCCCCAGTATGCTGGAGCGATGGGCGAGAGACAGATTCTTGGGCCAGAGTTGGTTGTTCATACAGTAGAGAAGGTAAAGAAGATCTAAGGGCACATGTGAGCAGCACATGATAGACAAAAGCATTGGACAAACGCGTATCGACGACCCCTAGAGTTCTAGGTTAGATATCACGTATTTCTAAAAATTTTGCCGACCCAAGGGACCATCAGGTTTGGTGGCAGAGGAAAACTGAGTCTGAGGTACATCGGACCATTCGATGTGTTGGAGCGCATCAGAGAGGTTGCTTATAGATTAGCACTGCCATAGATATTAGAAGAAGTTTATGACGTCTTCCATGTATCTCAGCTAAGGAGGTACATGCCAGATTCGAGTCATGTTCTTGACCACGCAGAGATCACAGTCGGGCCGAGTTTGTCATATCAGGAGGAGCCTGTAGATATTCTAGACAGAAGCGAGAAGGTATTGCGAGATCAGACTATCCCTCTAGTTTGTGTCGCATGGAGGCATTATGCACCAGGCGAGTCAACTTGGGAACAAGAGAATGGTATTCGACAGCATTATCCCTATTTCTTCGAAGGCTAGGTATGTAGTAGCTTTTACTTTCAGTCAATAGTTTTTACCATATGTATGTTTTAATTTTAAGGACAAAATTCTCTAAGGAGGGTAGATTATAAACTCCCTCGACCAAATTTATGTCTTCTTAGCTTAGATAGAGAGACTAGGGTTAATTTGGAGTCAATTAGAATTAGAATACAGTATTTTAGATTTTTGTGTAATACTTGTATCACTTAGTGCACCTTACCGTTGCTTCAAAATTTGGAGCGCTACACTAGCATTAGCCTTCAAATAAATTTCACACACTTTTCTAGAAGTGCCAACCTTCCATTCTGACCCTTGTGTAACTCATAAATACTCTATATTGTGCTTCAGTTTAGTCGTACAATATTCGTTACAAATGTACATCTTTAAATCCCAATAAATCCAACTCTACAACTTTGTCCATTCCAATCGAAATTGGAGACCCAACCTCACCGAAAACTAGACCAAACCTAGCCCATCTACACCCTACATTCCTTCATGTGAACATTTTTCCCACCCCAAAGAGCCCTAGCCGGCCTAATTCTCGAGGACAACCCCCTCTCTCTCTCCTATATAAATACATCTCTCTCTCCCCAAGCCCTAAAAAACTACCCTAACCGAAACCCTAGATTTTTTCCAACCGACCGCCCCTCCTTTCCCGATCACCTCTGCTCAACGACCACCGCCTCAGTCACCATCTCCTCTGCCTGTCCCACCAAACTTGACCACTACACAACCAACCACCGTCAGCCTCCTCCTCCTCCATCTTCATTCATCACCATCCACATCCCAATCACCATCACTAACTCCATCATCACCTTCACCCGCACCATCCATATCCAATCACCATCACCAACTCCATCATCACCTTCACCCGACCACCGCCATCTTAGACCACCACCACCCTGACCGCCGTTCCCCTATGGCCATTCCCCATCGTCAGTCGCCGCTGCCACTACTGCTGCAGCTACTGCCGTTGTTGCAAGCCGCTGCCGAGGCTGCTGCTGTTGTCATGCACTGTGCTCGTCGGAGCTCTTCCATCCCTCACTGGAGATAGGCCGTCGACGAGCCAAAGACCCCACCTCTCGGCCACGACTAGGTAAACATATTATTTTCTTCTTTTCTTCGTGTGTCGTTGTGTCATTGATTGAACACATGTAAAGTAATGTGAAACCCTA
Source organism: Iris macrosiphon (assembly GCA_036927795.1). NCBI lineage: Eukaryota > Viridiplantae > Streptophyta > Magnoliopsida > Asparagales > Iridaceae > Iris > Iris macrosiphon. The sequence continues at coordinate 107,274,370 of JAYESA010000016.1, read as the reverse complement.
AGTGAAATAGGTGTGTGTCTGTGTGTGTTTATTTAGATTAGAAATTAATGTGAGTAATTACTCAAAAATAAAAATGACTATTTAAATATGAATACTGTTTTGACCTAAAAGTTTAGACATTGGCCTGGTGCACTCTAACATGATAGCTAGGACTGATATTTCTGTACTATACATAATTAGTTACGTAACATATTTAGATAATTCGTTGTCTTGATCTACACGGTAATAGAGGATATGACATACGTATGTCTTAGCTGCGTACACACGCAACCCTGCTAGATGACCAATTGTGACCCTTATGTCAGTTCCTAAGTACATCATAGTATTTCCTGTGCGTACTATTGTAGTGATTGATGATCATATTATTATATTATAATATATGGATAGGGTCGTTGGACCGTTCAGGCGAGACTTCAGGAGCAGGTTATTGGCACTCGCAGCTTGAGGACCCAGGCAAGTATACCTTGCCATATTTACTATTTAATTTAAATTATAAAATATTGTATGATGTCTTTTGTATTATTTTATATAACTGTGTACGTCCGAGATTGACTCGGGTACAGACGACGAGTACGTCGATGAATAGTATATTTGACTTAGTCACTAGCAGACCCACCCACTATTTTGAGGATACTCAGATATCTTCTTAGACCTGACACTCTTACATGCATCACGGTGACAAACTCATGTTGGGATACGGGTTCACATACCCGACTAGCTATCGGTACGTGCGACATGCATCACGGTTTAGTACGTAATCAGGGTTATCTAATTAGTTGAGACTTGGCATATAGTTACGTGGTATGCACGTCGTGAATTCGACTTGTATATCTATATTGGGCGGGGAGGACAACTAGTAGGCGTATGAGATACACACATTAGAATCCGTAGTATCCAGAGGAGCCACGGATCTAATGACTTCCTTTATACGGATACTGCGTTCTTTGGAGCGATACAGACGTATATATTTGTAGATACCTCATTCTTTGGAATGATAGACGTTACATGTACAGATACCTCGCTCTTCGAAGTATGGACGTTATGCCTACACCTACCCATACATACCAAGGTTGTCCTCATATGGCATTCACTTAGATAGTTAGCACACCCCCTTTATTTTATTCAGTATTTATATATGGCATACATTTTTGTATCTTGTTACGTCCCTCTGAGGACCTGGTTCCCTTCTAGATTTGGACGAGACATATTATCCTACTGTGTACAGATCCGGACAGGAGACGAGGTACGCATCCGAGGAGGAGCTAGAGGTGCTACCATTAGAGTTCCCTTAATCACTGGTAGGCCTTCCACCTAGGGCTGGAGCATCCTTATCTAGTCAGCCGATACTCTAGTCATTACTTTTATTATCTGTCTTTCAGTACTCTTATTCATATTGTAGTGGGTTTGTTCCCATCAGACATATTTTGGATTGTACTATGATATTTTAGACTTGTTCTTATTTTACAGTATTTATTTTAATACTTTTTGTTTATATTGTGAATGAGATTAGACATTACCAGTTGTATGTTAGTATTGGACTTGTTAGTATTTTAGGACAGCGTAGTACGTTTCGTTGGATCCATTAAATTGGGTATTCCTTCGAAGACGTATTAGCTGGCCATTGCCACGTAGCCTGGTCCCGTGTATTTTGGGACTGGGGCGTGACAGCGTAAAAACGTACTTCAAGCTTTTGTGGTCTGTGAAGACCTCCACACGCTCTCCCTACAAATAGTGTTTTTATAACTTCAGGATGAAGATGACTACTGCTAACTACAAATTATGGGTAAGATAGTTCTTTTCATGAGGACGCAATTGCCTGGATGCATAGGCAATCACTTTCCCATTCTGCTGAAGAACACAACCCAAATATTTCTCCAATGGATCACTATAAATAGTGAAACCTCCAGACCCTAATGGAACATTAAAATAGAAGCAGACGTCAACCTCTTCATCAATTCCTCAAAAGCAACTTGGCAATCCTCCATCCAAACAAACTCTATATCCTTCCTGGTGAGTCTGGTCATCGTCTCGACATTCCTCAAAAAATCCTGCACAAACTTTCTGTACTAGCCTGCCAATCCCAATAAACTCCTGATCTTTGCTACCGAACTCGGGGTCTTCTAAGATTCTACTGCTGCTATCTTCTTCGGATCCACTGAAATACCATCACCAGTCATAACATGCCCCAATAATTCTACCTTGTCCAGGAAGAACTCACACTTGGACAGACTCCCATATAGCTTCTCCTTCCTCAGCACCTCCAACACAATCCGTAAATGCTCCTCGTTCTTCTCCGGTGTCTTCGAGTATATAAGTATGTCTTCGATGAACACCACTATGAACTTGTCAAGGTACTAATGGAACACCTTGTTCATCAACTTCATAAATACTGCTGGTGCATTAGTCAACCCAAACGGCATCACCATAAACACATACTGACCATACCGAGTTTAAAAGCAGTCTTCGGTATGTCCTCCGGCTTCACCTTCACCTGGTGGTAGCCTGATCTCAAATCTATCTTAGAAAATACCTTGGCACCACTCAACTGATCGAACAAATCATCAATCCGTGGTAAAGGATACTAATTCTTGTTAGTGAGATTATTCAATACCCTGTAATCAATGCACATGCGCACTGATCTATCCTTCTTTGGTACAAACAATACCGGTGCTCTCCACGGTGAAGAACTCGATCTGATAAACCCTTTATCCTGCAATTCGTCCACCTGCTTCTTCTGCTCAACCAGCTCGCTATTGTTTACTCTATAGACATGTTACAAAATTGGTTCTGCACCTGGCACCAAGTCTATAGAGAATTCAACATCTCGATCTGGCGGCAATCCAGGCAATTCCTCAGAAAACACATCCAAGAACTCTGCTATCAACGGATGCAGCAACTCCTTATCTTCCACCATAGCTCCACAAATAATGCCTTCTTTCTGCTCTGTAGCTCTTCTAGCAAACTCGAACTATGGATCTCCCAGTGGACCAAACAAAACTCTACCTCCTCTACAATTTATATTAGCATGGTACCTACTCAACCAATCCATCCCGACTACAATATCGTACCTCAGAAGTGGCATTACAAGTAGACACGCACTCAACTTCCGGCCTCCTAGAGTAACTCTCCGATCCTTGAAAATATCATTAACCAGGATAATGCCTTCCACGGTCATGATTTTGCAAGTCCGAAGCAAAGACTCAGCTACCAAACCATGCTTCAGAGAAAAAGAAATAGATACAAAACTATAGAAAATACCACTATCAAATAAAGCTAAAGCTGGAATGGAATCAATATGGCACATGATGTAAGACACTCAAGGAAAGGACAGTTTAAAGATCAAGTATAAATATAAAAGAAGAATAGTTGAATGAATCAATTTTTTTTCCTAGATGTGATTGAGTATTCTCAGCCTATAGCCTATATCCTGAAACAGGCTCGTAATAGTACTCAATTCAGAGCACCACTATAAATCGCACTAGTTGCGACCTCGAAGACCTGCATGGGCCACCACTAAAAATGTGTCACGACCCACACCCGATGTAGGGATGCAAGTCGGGAACGACGCCCAGCCTATGCAGCAGAATCAGCGGTAGAACGTTGTTTGGATAATCTATCTAGCAATATAATGAACCACCAAAAATAACTATATACTCAATCATGAACCACCAAAAATAATGATATACTCAATCACAGATCTAAGATGGAAATGAGCACGAATATGATAAGGAATAGAATAGTCACATACAACTCACGAGTCTAAAATAATAACATCAATGAGTCTGAAAGAATATTAACAAATAAGCTGGAGACAAATCCAATACAAGGAATACTTCCTGGGTCATTTGTCTCAGTTGGGATAAGTCCCTCCTCAGCCAGGGTCTCTAACTTTAATCCCACAACATCCTGAGGTCCATAATGTGTAGGGTACCACTCCTCAGTATCATTTGGGAAAAATATATCCAGTCAGGAAAAGAGCAGAGTACATCTCTAACAGCAGTTCTAATCAATAATAAAAATTATATAATAGTAAATATATGTGAATATACACGATGCACAATAGATACAAGAGAGATATACAATAAGGAAATTCTGGAAGTAAATACAATAATGAGCAATATGACAATGAACAAGAATACTAATGACTAAGTGTGTGAGTACTAGCTTTAACATGTGATCGGCTTGGGAACATGATACAAGATTTATGGCCTGGCTAATCATACGTGCGGTGTATGATTAACACTATACAGGAATAAGATACAAGATGGGTATGATCACATATTTATACTAAAATACTCTCCACCCTCGACTTGTATAGTAGATCCAACCATGGTACGCTATGGCACGAGATTCCCCAAGAAGATAGCTAGTCTTCCCGTGTAAACCCCCTCAAAAAATATAGGATTTATTTAAATTAAGACTCAACCACAACCCAACTTCGTGTAACCCAAATGTGGGCATTGACCTATTCCGAGCCTGCTACGCTCATGACGCTTGTGTCCTACCCAAATCTAGTTCCATGTGTTTTCAATACATTAAAAGAACACCATGCGCCTTGCTTTTAATAAAATTCAATTAAGAGCAATTTCACCTCAAGCAAACCCAACCAAGCTACGTGCACCCTTTTCCATTGGATCAGCCCCTCCCCAATGAGTCCAGACAGACCCAAGTTCCGAGGCCAGCCCATCAAACCCCCTTATAAAAATACATACTCCCTAACATTAAACCCTAAAATTTACTATTTATCAAATACCCAAACCATAGTCGTTCCCCTACACCCGAGTTACACCCCCCCCGACTGCCCGACGTCGCGTCCACTACCGGACCACCCCATTGCCACCGGACCCCCACTGCTGGACCACCACCCACCACCAGTAGCACCCCGTCCGCTTGCAACCACCGGACACCGCACCATCACTAACACCCCACGTGCCCTAGCCGAACCATCTCCTTCCCAACCGGACACCCACCGCCTCCGACTTCACAAACTCCGCTATCACCGCCCTCAGGTCTACCCCGGCCTAACCCCACGAACTGTCAGCCATCCCGTGCCGCCTTCTGCCAGCCCGACGCCACCAAGCCGCTGCTGCCGCTGCCGGCCAACCCACCGGTCGACGCCGGAGCTCCACCCGCAAGGAAGACGACCAGGACGAGCAGAACCTCATCCCAACAGCCAGGTATTCGATTCTCCGCTCGTTCTCACATAGTATCGTTGTAAGACTGGTTATTCGAGTCGCCGTGTCGACGTATCCTGTGTCGACACAAACTAGTTAAAATGAAATAATACAGATATGTATACATGATGATAATTAAATTAGATGATAACAAACTGAATTAACCCTAATTATATACATGCTAGTAGGATGATTAACAAGATTTAGAATTTATTTAATAACTAGCAAACACCTAAATCTAGAGACCTGTCATCAAGGACTAGTATTTTACTTGAACATTCGATCATAAACCAAGCATAATGAACATAGAAACCAAGGACATGTATTCGCACAGAGCAGAAATAGTTGTCAACCCATAACTCGATAATTTATTGTCACACGGCGCACGTTGACCAAGGATAGAACTCGGGTATACCCTAGCTACGTGCACATGTGACGCTGTACTCGGTCAACCGTGAACCTACGACAGTATCTAGGAGCAACGTCATAATTATTTATATATTACTTAGTGTCTGTTGCTGGATTGCTATATTATATTGTGTTTAGGATTATTGGATCAGCCAGGAGATACTGCAGGAACTGGCTTTTGGCATTCACAGCTTGAGGACTCAGGCAAGATATATTGCTATATTTACTGTTTAAATTAAATGTTGCATATGTTGTATGTTATCTTGTTGTTCTATTTCATATGACTGTGCGCGTCCGAGATTGATTCGGGTGCAGTCGAAGGATACGTCGATGATTTAGTATACTTAACTTAGTCATTAGCAGACTCACCCCACTGGAGGATACCCTGATATCTTTCGAGACCTGACACTCTTACACGTTTTACGGTGACATATTCATATTGGGATGCGGGCCCGCATAATCGACTAGCTATCGGTGCGTGTGACATGCATCACGGTTAGTGCGTAACTCAGGGTTATTGTATTTCATAGAGACTGGCATATAGATACGTGGTATGCACGTCGAGTATTCGATTTGTGTATCTACATTGGGCGAAGAGGACCACTAGTAGGCATATGGGATACACCCATTGGAATCCGTAGTATCCGGAGGAGCCACGGATCTAATGACTCCCTTTTATGCAGATTCTCCGTTCTTCGGAGCGGTATGGACGTTATATATACTTGCAGATTCCCCGTTCTTCGGAGCGGTATGGACGTTATATTATTTAGATTCCCCGTTCTTCGGAGCGGTATGGACGTATATATACTTGCAGATTCCCCGTTCTTCGGAGCGGTATGGACGTTATGCCTACACCTACTCATACGTACCAAAATTGTCCTCATATTGCATTCACTTAGATGGCTAGCACACGCCTTTATTGCATTTATTTTATTCAGTATTTATATATGGCATGCTTCTATGTATCTGCCTAATAAACGAATAGATAAGTAATAAGTAGAATATGCCCAGAGCACGATGAAGACTCTTCCCTCCTAATGTAACCTCATGTCTCAATCAAGATACGCAAGATCATGACCTCTAACTATCATCATAAGTCATGGACACTATATATATATAACTGGAAATACACTATGTCATGCATCCTGTAATTCTATCCAGAGTCCAATTACCATGAACATGTTGAGAAAGACCCTGTTACATGAATAACGTGTCAAACATGAATAACGTGTCAAGTTTCCTACGATCGAATGTGCAAATAATATATGCACAAGACATGGGTTCGAATACTGACTCTCTAACTACAATACTCGTTTCCACGGAGGATATCGGTACCCGAATCTCATTCGGACACAGTATTGTAAACTTGGCCAAGGGTAAGAAGATATATCAAGAATGCATATACAATAACTAAAGCATAAGAAATAAATAAGAACTGTGAACATCTTGGCAAGATATACTTGCTTGGGTCTGCAATATGTAGTTACCAAGATGGTCCCGCGTTCACTCCTCAGGAATTCAATTGACCTAAACAAACAATTTACTACTTTAAGTTTCTAATCTAGAATCTTGTACCCACAAATTTAATATCTAAATTATTATAAACCATTTATAACCAAGTCCAATATCATCAAAACATGTGAATTCTTCACACAATAACTCACATATTTTTAAGAGGTATCGGGACCTAGTTTTATAGTTTTCGACTTCCAAAATTTACGGTTAAGTCCCCAATTAAAGAACATAAATATAAATAATTTAAAAATTTATATAATCATAATATAAACATGATTTATATTGTTTTAAACTCTGAATTATATATTTAGAATTTTATGCATATTTTTATGTTATGGCTATAATAAGTCTACTAATCTTGTCTGAAATTTGTCCGAAATATCATCAATCCATAGTTATGATCTAGATTGATGAAAAAAATATAATAATTCACATTAAAGTCTGATTAAAAATCAGAAAATAATACCCCTTTTTAACAATAAAATTATTCTCTTGTTATTAACCAAAATATGCTATAGATTCATCTAAGAACCGAGTCTAAGGGCCCATAATTTTAGGGTTCAATTTTGACATAAAAATACCATAAATATAAATTTTAAATAATTTATTTTCAGAATTAAAACACATATAAATTCCGTTTTAGGAATTCAGATCAAACCTTCCAAGAATCGCATCACAAAGTCATGTTATGCATCGACTAGGTATTCTGCCAACTTTGTAAACCCCCTGATTTTTCAAGATTTAAAAAATGAATTTTCAAAATTATTCTGGATTATTCTGTAATTTTTCACTAATTAAATCAAGGTATTTTAGAATTAAATAAATTTAACTATTTTTAATAATTATTAAAAAATTATTATTATAAAAATAATATTTTTGGGTTTAAAATAAAATATTAGACATAGGGTAATTTTTCTGGAATTTATTGGACCCCAGAACCATTTTTAAAGACATAAAAACCCCATTTTTAATAAAACCAGGCTAAACCGGGCTCAAACCGAACTGAATCGGACTGAACCCGGTCCAACCGAACCGGACCGGCCTAGACCCAACCCTAACCCTAACGGGTCGGGTCCTATCCTACCCGACCCAACCCGGATCTAACCCGACCCGACCCGACACGACCCGAACTCACCCTCTCCCCTCACCGCACGACCCCGCGTTTCCCGGTGCCCCATCCCCGCTCCGCGGCCACGACCGCCCCGCCCCGCCCCGCCCCCCACTCAGTGGGCCACCCTGGCCACGATCCCCTCCCCATCCCGCCTCTCCCGGCCACGCCCCCGGCTGCCTCTCCATCTCCACTCCCTATTTAAACCCCCCCCCCGTCGGATCTTCCCGCCAACACCAAGCCACCACCGCCACCGCCCTCGCCAACTCCGCCACCGCCTCGCTGCCACCACCGCTGCCAGCTCTTCCCCGAGCAGCCGCTACCGTCTCCTCCGCCATCAACCTCAGCCACCGCAAGCAGCCGAGACTCGACATCCCGAGCCCGGCCACCCCAGTTGTCACCGCCTCCGTGAGCAGCAGCCTCCAGCTCCGCAAGCTCCTCCGGCCGCCTCCAGTTTCGGCAACGCCTCCCTACAGCCCCCTCCTCCGCAGAGACCTCTAGCCGTGCCCTAGCCGCCAAAACCCTAGCCGACCGGCCAAGCGTCGCGCCGCATCGCAAAATCCCGTGTTTTTTATCTTCTGTGGAGCCCTGTTCAGGTGACTATATCTCTCTCCTCGCTACCCCATTTTTCGTTTCGTCTGCTGGGATGCGTAGACTGCGTGAACCTCTCGATATCCGTGCAACTTGCTTGGGGTATCGCGTCCTGTGGCGATCGCAAACTGCGACCCAAAATCAGGAAAATTAATACCCTATTTTTTCCCAAAACTGAGTGCACCCCGCTAAACGGGATGACTTGGTCGTGTGCGGACTTCACCGAAAGGTGCACGCCGTTAATACAGACATGTGAGATTTCGCGGAAGTTGATTTGGATGTGCGTGCACACCGGAATCAACGCGTATCCGTCGACAACACCCCGTATCGGCCCCGTTCTGGAGCATGTTGTAACTTCGTGTACATACATCGTATCAAAACGAAACTTGCGCCATCGGACTCGTAGCAATACGCTGGTCCTGTAACCTAAGTTTGGTTCGATTCTGAGAACGTTGACAACACCCCGTATCGGCCCACGGCTCCACTTGACGGGCGATTTTGTGATCGGCTTATCAGAATTCAATTCTGGAAATTCTGTTGGGTTCGTATCTTCGTTCTGGACTTGTAGACACTAAGTTGGACAAATTTGGAGAACATTGTCTCTGACACATTTTTTGGTGCGAAGCGGGCCACATCTGGACCCCGATTTGACCAGAAACTGTCACTTTTGCCCCTGTGTCCAAATTGGACTTATGGACAGGCAATTCTAGCTATTTGATATCTTCTGAGCATGATGGCAATATGTTTTTCAGCAACCGGAGACGTTCCTGACAATTTCACGAATACCAGAGCAGTAGTTGGAAACCAAACACCAGGCAAGTATACCTTGCCATACATGCAGTAATTTGGTTCATATTATTTCTCTTGATATATTTATATGATATAATTGTTCAACCTATGACCGTGTGACATTGCTTAGCGTCCGAATAATATTCGAGTGTCAACACCGTATGCGAAGTTGTGTAACGTCACTAGTAAAGGGTATCGAAACCCTATACATATCTTCGTGCTTGCATCATCAAGTACGGCATACCATAGGACACCTGGCACTGTTCATGAGACAGAATCTTCTTGAGATATTTATAGTGATTTTGTATAGGCTACAGGATTTGAGACATAGACTTTATGTTCATAGCTATCATATGACTTGTTGCATTATATATGATCTTGCGTGACATGGACATGAGACATCGTGGACATGAGACATGTGATTACATTGGGTGGGGAGAGACACACAGGCTATAGGCTGATTAAATATATATTTATTATTATAGTGTCGTAGCCACTACAGTGCTAGGCCCATTACATAGTATAACTACATAGTATAACTGCTACCGGCTCCCCGACACAGTGCTTGTGTAGTCTCAGCCTGAGTTCTAGTGATGCTCTCATTTTGCATATCACTTAGCTGGTTACGTAGTTTGCCCTATTGATACATTTTATATACTGCATTTATTTTGGCATGCTGTTTCTTGTACCTTGTTACGTCCCTCTGAGGACCTGGTCCCTTGCCAGTTTTGCAGCATAGACCGTTGTGGAACCTGTTTGGAGTTGCTGATGTGTGTTGCTTTATCATGCAGGAATTTGGTGCCAGGTACTTATATCATTTCTTTCGGAATATTGGTTATTTTTTATATGGTTTATTCATCTGCTGATATAGCCTAGTTTTATAGACTCATATTCCTTTTCGAGTCTATTCGAGCTTATGGGTTACTGGCGGCCGACTTTAGCACATGTAGCTCATTCTTGTATATTCTGATCATTATGGTTTAAGGTATAGATATTCATATTTACTTGATTACATAGATAGTGACCATTATAGTACAGCTTATACGTATTCGAATCAGACCAGAGTCTGGTCGAATGCGTAGCTGGCATGTTACATATTCCTAGTCCTACGTATTTTGGGACTGGGGCATGACAAACTTGGTGCTAGTTTGTACATACAAGATTACCAACATGAGTAATAAAGTATTTTTAATATGAAATTATATTATTTAATATTTTGGAATTTAATAATAATTATATATAAATAATTATATCACATTATTCATGCAACCATCTCAACTATGCTATCTAGCTATCCTTGTAACTTGGCTAAGTAGTCTTTGCATCCAATCTTTTCGTAAGAATAAAATATAATTAATTATATAATTATAATATTTATATTCTGAATTAAGAACATATAATTTTCTATAATTATTATATATATATATATATCATGGCAATACCCATTGAACCTTGTCTACCATTGGTGCATCGTGTCCGTGTCATGATTGTTTGATTTTCTTAGAATAGTTTCTATATAAAAATATGGGTTTATCATGTATAGAGTTATTTCTAATCATCATATAATATTATCATAAGTTTATACAATCTTTGGTTCATGGAGAATAGAAAAAAGAATCTAAGTTTGAAGACTTACCCGTATGTTATTATGGCGTGGTTCTTTATCGCGACACTGACCCTTCGGAGCACCAAACAGACTCCAACCTCCAAGAAACTTGAGGGAGTGCTTGGGGGACTTCACATAGGAGGTAAATATTCAGTTTGGAGATAGTTTTGACGGTTGTGAGGGGCGGACAGCAGCTACAATCAGCAGCAAGTAGTTGGCCTCTAGGGGTGGCTAATCTCTTGCTCTAGGGTTTCTCATCTTATGGCGGATGAAGTGGAGGTTGGAAAGGAGTGGAAAAGAAGTGGAGAAGGAGAGGGAGAGTCTGAATTGGTCATGGAAGAGAGGAGGGAGGCTATAGGGTGGCCACAAAGAGGGAAGTAGATGTTAGGGTTAGGGTTTGTAAGGAGGAGGCCTTATAAAGAAGTTTGTTGGGCCCATAGTGGGGTTTTGATAGGATTTAACCTTTGGTTCAGACCTAAAAGATTTAGTTTATCTCTTATTAAGTCTTTGGGTGTACTTAGGTCTAGCTGTATGAGTATTGGTTTTGTTTGAGTGCAAGTGCACAAGAAGGTTCACTAATGGTACTTCAATTAAGTCGTTTATTGCGTTATAGGGTTGTTGTGCATGTGCAAGAGTTTAAGTATAGAAAAATATATATAAATAATAGAGAATGAGTTTGGGTTAGTATACATGTCTCATGGGAATTGGTTTGAGAGTCCGAGTAGGGTATTTGGGCTCGGTTGGGTTCAACTAGCCAAATAAGGGTAGTTTTGCAATGTCGATGGTTGTAGATATTTTTCAATATTTTTGGATCATGGAAGGGATCAAATTAATGCAACACTCATGTCCTAAATGTACTAGGTATAGTCAAGGTAAATAATTTAAATTCGGTTGGAAGAAAAATTATTGTGCATTGCTCAAAATATCCAAGCCATGGCAAAGTATCATATATATTGAAAAAGATTTTAGAAATTAATTCTTTAAATCTATCTAATTAAACAAAATAATAAAAATAATTATAAATTTCCAAATTATCCCTATTCTAAAATGAGGGGACTTATAAGGGTTCAACCTCTAAATGATGCTTAAGAGCAAAATATACAGATACAAAACTATGGAAAGCACTGGAATTAAATAAATCAAATGTTGGAATGGAATCAAGAAGACTAAACCTGAAATCACGTCTCCCAGTGGCTCAGCCTCCTCGACCGTCATGGCGAAAGCTTGCCCCTGGGGTGTACCTCTCTGCTGCTGATGGTGTTGGGCAAATCTCTGTTGCTATGGCAGAAGTAGAGGTCCCCTCTACTGACCTCCCGGTGCTGTAGGTGCTCTGGCATGTCCCCTCTAAGCGGCTGCTCCACCCTGAGCTGGAATAGTCTGAATCGAATGGCAATCCCTCAACTGGTGGGATAATAATTTGTAAGACTAACAGGTACCCAATATCTTCTTGAAGATATCCCTTGTGTGTTTTGTCTTACCATAATACGCACACTGAACAGCAGGCTGGGTCTGCCTCTGCGGCTGCTGCTGAATATTTCCACGAGCTGGTGCCTGGTGCTGCTGATGTTGATACGACCTCTGCTATTGCTGAAAATAGGGATGCTTGGCCGGTCCCACGTTGCAACTTATACCTCCAGAAACATCATGACCCTTCTTGGGCCTGAAATCCAGATCATCCTCAATAATTTGGGCATCTATCAGGATGCCATCGAAGGTAGCGGTACGACGACCATAAGTCTCCGACTTGATCTCTCTCATCAGCCCCTTTCTGAATTTTTGGGCTCGATATCCTATGTCCCGATTCATGGATGGTGCAAAATGGCTCAAACGAAAGAACTCTGCGGCGTACTCATCAATCGATATGTTCCCCTGGACTAAGTCATGAAACTGACTCTCCAAGGCTCCCATGTCCACGTCAGGAAAGAGATTTTTCGTAAAAAGCTCCATAAAGCCTTCCAATTAAGTCTATGTATGGTAAGTCTAGGCTCTATGCGATACCAAGTGAGTGCGATATCAAACAGCGGGCTGTCGGCCGCCTCGGTCTGCAAGCTCTCTGGAATCTGAGGCAAAAGTAGGATCCTCTCTATATCCTCCAACCAGTCGTCAGCAAAGAGTATCCCCTCGGTACCCTTGAACTCCCGACGCGACATTCTCTTGAAGTCCAAAATAGTGCCTGGCCTCTGCTTCTGTGGCTAGCCAGGATGTTGCTGGGCAACTCTCTCTACTGCCTGTAGAGCCACCTGGTGAGCATTCTCCATGCTCTCTCTCATTAGCTCCATCTGGGCTTGGTGCACCTTTTCCTGTACCCTTTGTGCCTCATCTTGAATACTTTGAGCCTCCGTAGACATCCTCTGGGCATCTACCATGTCCTGGATCAAAGCAAACATATGTGTCCCGTCAGTAGGCACACCTCCAGGAAAAGGAAACTGTGGTGGTGGTAGTAGGTCCTCCGCAACAACTGGGACAACCCTCTGGAAATATGGGGTAAGAGGACCACCGAAAGCTGCCAAAACTCCTATATGAACATGTGAAACAGAAGAAACAACTCTAGCTGCCCGGGTGGCAGGTCGAGGGGTGGCAGACCTCTCTGAAGCTGGGGGTCCTAATCTTTGTGATCTGGTCTTCGGCGGTATCCTGAAGACAAATCGAACAAGAAGAAGTCAAATAAGGCGCAAGACACGATATCATTAAACAAGGAAAGTAATAATCAAGAAGCAAGTATTCAGAATGATAAGAATAACAAACTCAAAAGATTAAAGTTTTCTAGTTGTGATTGAGTATATTCTCATCCTTTATCCTATATCTTATAGCAGGCTCATAATAGTACTCCAAGTTTGAGTCATACTATGATACTACACTAGTTGTGACTTAGGCCTTCATGGGCTAGCATAAAAATGTGTCACGACCCATACCCGAAAATTGGACATGAGTCGTGGGTTCTTCCAGCCTACGCCGCGGCATCGATGGTAGAACGATATCTAGGTCATAATATAAACTAACACCTCTCACATTAATATATAACCTGTCAATAATCTTAATTCTATAAGGAGGACAAGATGAATATAAATATAATGTCAAACAAAATACTCAATCACAATAATATCAATAGGAAGATGAACGGTACGATAAATATATGAAAATGATATAAAGGAGTTCCAACGCATACGTTTAAAAATAAACATCTCAAACAATAACAATAAGTCTAAGAGTCTAGAAACTCAATCCCAAATAAAACTCAGAAGCAATAACAACTCAATATATCAAGACTGAAGACATATCCAGTACAATGTAATCTAACTAGTTAAGTTACTACTGGTGTCTCCTCTATAGTAAGTGGCTCCTCCTGAGGCTCCGGAATATACCCATTGTCTACTCCCAGTCCATAATAAGTGGGACAAAATTTCTCGAGATCCTATAAAAATTGTTATCCAGTCAGGATTGGAGCAAATAACATAAACTAACAAAATTTTAATTATACTGATAAAAACTATAAAGCAGTGAGTAATAAATATATATGATGGAGTAAAATACTGGAATACAAGGAAACCTAGAGAGTCAATCATCATATCATAGAGAAATAACTAGCAATGAGTACACTGATAAAAGTAAGCAGTAAAAACAGATAAATGTAAATACTAGCAATGTATGAACTGGAAATAGAGGAATAGAAATACTGGCTAAGTGCCTTAAAATATTAGTTGCTATATGATCGACTTGGGAATAGATTAGGCTTATTATATACGATTAGCTATGATATATGTGAGGTTAGGCTAACCATCTGGTTAGCTATGCTGCGAGTAAGATTCAGGCTAATCATATATAACAGGCTATGAGGCATGTAATATGGTTAGGCTACACCCTACGTGAGATATGGGGTGAGCTATGATGCATGTAAGGTGGGATATGATCACATAACTTGCTAATATTTCCTCATCCCAGGCTAGTACGATGGATCCAATCACGACTCCTCATAACAGGTTTCTATGATACTAGCTCGTGTATATACTGCATCGGGAATCAAGTATAACACTACAAACTAGAATCATAGTAATTATCAAAAATAAAATAAAAACTATCATAGAATTTACTCGTCTTTGGTCCCGAGCAATGTGTGAGGATCAATGTCCATAATGGAGTCACAAAGACCTATATATAAGATATCAATATTAAATGGTATTTGGAATGATAAAAGTGATTAACTAGGTTGAAATGAGGTTGTTAGGCCATTTCTAGATCTTTACTAGGGTATACTAGTCAATACTAGGCTAATTAGATTAATACCTTGTTATACAAGGTTTTGTAGGTCTTAACAAGGTCTATTAGTCAATAATAGACTAGTTATTACCGTACTTATACCAATTAGTACTAAGGTCTTCTAGCTATATTAGTTAATATCTAGTAATACTAGTTAATACTTATTATACTAATTACTATTCCATATAAGTAGCTCCTACTTTAGGATATCCTGGTATCTTTATTTACCTAACTCCATACCTAATTCAGTTATCTCTAGACCAATGCTAATATTGCAACCTCAACTACTTTAACTAATTATAGTACTTAACTCATAACACTTTCCTATGATACATAACTAATCTACCTACACTTGTAAATATAACACTCACCCCTCAGTCCTACTAATACCACTTAGTATCATTCAACCCCAACATAATGTCCACGCTCCCTTACCTCATCTCATACCCATATCTACACTATCCCAATCCTAACAGCAACATCCACAAGCCCACTAACAATACTTGTACTGTTGCTTCCTACTTATCTTTCAGTTGACAACTGATACTTCTCAAGTCTCCTCCATATATTGCTGCTACTTCCAAGTTAATGTTGCAGTTGAAATTTTTTATTGCTGTCACTGCTACTACTCTGGTTCCTCATGTCAACATTTGAACATTAGGTTAAGTCACACATGCACATGCACTTTACCAAGCACTCAAACCCTTCTATGTAAATAATACTGTTAAGGCGTATGATCCAAAAGCATATCCCATACTCTCGAGCACCTCTTACTATCTTCGTGGCCAACTACAAGGCCCCAGTTACCCTTACTACAACAACCCTACTATAGATTGCAACGGGCAATGGACAGTCACCCAAAGATAGGTTCACTGCACATCCCGACCACTAACCAACCCAGATACTGATGTTAAGTATCAGTTTGTCCTTCACAACCCCACCAAGTATCCACTTTCATGACCTTCCCTGCATTCACCTTACCTCAACGGTTGATATACTCAAGTATCAGAGCCCGACCTTACCCATATCCTAAACCAAATGCCATATATCACACCTTCTTACTGATATGCCTAACCAGATTCCCTACAATGTGACACAGTATCACAGTCACTACATACCCTCATCAACTATATATTTATACCAACATATGCAACACCATTTCCCCATGTGTCACAACAATTCATCCTTATCACTACCATAAACTCGACATACATACAATTATATATTTATATATAACACAATACACACTTAGATGAATGTATAGGTATACACTAAACCATATATATATATATATATATATATATATATATATATACACACACACACGCCTAATAATACCTTGAGTGCACAATTAGGATACTCATGATACACAACCAACCTACATGCCAAAATCCCCAATATTGAACTAATACTAATTATACATATAACGTATAACTATATACATCATATATGATTAGTTACAATGAATAATATAGGAAAAATACTTCTACAAGCACAAAACCACCAATTCCCAACCCGTTTCATGACGTATCACAATGTATCCCGATATGCCCTACTCGTATCCACTTATGGACACATAGCTACCCCCATTATATTAATTTAGGTCTAAATAAACCTATTTCACTCAATGAAACACACTTGGTGCACCAATATTAGATTTCTCCTAATTTGGACATAAAACTCAATGTAGAAGTCAATATAGGGGTCATAAGAACCTAGTTCTTCTTCCTATAGGTAGTCCTAATATATGGGTGTGTTTCTAATGCTCAAATATAATAATTATAATATAATTAAAGAGGCATTTAGAATTTTACCTATTAGAAGATGGATTCCCAATAAAAACTTAATAGGACATATTTTGGACACAAGCTCCTAGCCAAACTCTTTCTCTAATGCTCCTAGCAATCCAAGCTTCTAGTGCTCCTTGAGGATGATTAGGGAAGTGATTGAAAGTGGTTTGGTGGAGGAATGGATCAATTTGGGGAAAAATACCAATAAGAAATAATTTGGATAAAGAATGAGAGGAGAGAGAATCTCTCCCCCCTATATTAGGGTCGGCCACTTAACCCTAGGGTTGGGTTGATGAAAAAATTCTACAATGCTCCCATTGGGTTGTCATGAAGAAATTAATTAGTGGGGGAAGCTTCTCTTCCTAAATTAAGGTTAAGTCAAAACCTTAATTAGTGAGAATGGTTAGCTAATTTGGGTCCAATGTGACTAGTCTAAGTGTTGAGTCTATAGTCATGTCAAGTCTATTCTACTAACCAATAATATTATTAGTTACAATATATACATTATACATATTATATTTAATATATACAAAAATAATATATAATTATTATAAAATGACAAAAATACTCCTACTTTAGAAATATGGTAGTGACAAGTCTACCGTCTTAAAATAATTTTGTCCTCGAAATTAAAGGACGATCTAGCACAATAACATAACAAAATAAGGAGAATAATACCACAAGGCTCGAAGAGATAAGGGTACTGCTCGCGCATTTTATCCTCCCTTTCCCAGGTTGACTCACTTGAAGAGTGATGCCTCCATACGACACGAACCAAGGGAATGGTCTGGTTCCGTGTTACCTTCTCCCTGCGTTCCAGAATCTCTACTGGCAGCTCTGGATAGCTGAGAGTCGGATCCACCTCGAAATTCGAGTGATCTAGTACGTGACTAGGATCTGCCATGTACCATCTCAGTTGCGACATTTGGAACGCGTCATGTACTCCCTCTAGTCCAGGCGATAAGTCTAGTCTGTAGGCCACTGCATCAACCCTCGCAAGAACACCGAAGGGTCTGATATTCCGTAGACTAAGCTTCCTGCCTCCACCAAAGTGAATCGGGCTCCGTATCAGAGAAATTCGCAAGAACACTAGATCGTGAACCTAGAACAAAATACAACCTTAATACGTAATCTAAAACAAAGCAACCATAAGAAATTATAAACAAAACCTATACCTCAAACTCCAAAGGTCTCTGGTGGTTGTCAGCCCAATGCCGCTGTCTGTTATGCGCTACCCGAAGTCTATCTTTAGAAAGCTACACCTTCTCATCTGCATCCACAATCATCTCTAGTCCCAATAAGGCTCTCTCACCAACATCATCCCAAAATAAAGGAGTATGATATCTCCATCTATATAAAGCCTCAAATGGTGACATCTCAATGCTGGCCTGGTAACTGTTATTATAAGCAAACTCTACCAGATGAAGATGATCCTCCTAAGAAGCTTTGAGATCCAAAACACAAGTGCGGAGCATATCCTCGAGAGTCTGAATAGTCCTCTCCGAATTTTTGTCTGTCTGGGGGTGATATGCGGTACTAAACTTGAGCTGAGTGCCAAAGCTAGCCTGCAAACTCCTCCAGAAGTGGAAATTGAAACGACTATCCTGATCCGAGATATTTCTCACAGAAACTCCATGCAATCTGATAATCTTTCACACATACATCTCCGCTAGCTTCTCCATAGATGTACCCACTTTAAATGGCAAAAAGTAGGCCGATTTGGTCAACCTGTCTACGATAACCCAAATCGCATCTTTTTTTCCTGGAGAACGAGGAAGCCCCAAAATAAAATTTATGGTCACATGCTCCCACTTCCACTCTGGGATAGGTAAAGGCTGAAGCAATCTACTTGGCCTCTGCCTATCTTCCTTTACCTGCTAGCACACTAAACACCTGGATACGAAGCACGCCACCTCCCGCTTCATACCATACCACCATACGTGCTCCCTTAGGTCTTGATAAATCTTGTTGGCACCTGGATGCATAGAGTACTGAGAGCGATGCACCTCCTGTAGAACCCCTCGTGCAACTCCCCACTCGACACACATAACCTAGTACCGTGCCGCAATGATCCATCATCAGCAATAGTAAAGTCCTCTGGTAAACCCATCCGAACCTGTGCCCTGATACTCCTCAGAGCCTCATCATCATACTGCATAGTCCTGATTCTGTCCATCATCTCAGCCTATATCTATAATCCCCACATCTTTATCTCGATACCAGGAACTAGCACCTCAATTCCCAAGCTCTCAATATCGGCCGACAAGTGTCTGTCCTTCGTTAAGAATATAGCCATCGGATACCTGCTCAAGGCATCGACGACTACGTTAGCATTCCCTGGGTGATACTACAATAAAATATCTAAGTCCTTCATCAACTCAAACCACCGCCTCTGCCTCATTTTTAGCTCTTTCTGTGTAAAAATGTACTTCAAGCTCTTGTGGTCTGTGAAGATATTCACACGCTCTCCGTACAGATAGTATTTCTACAACTTTAGAGAAAAGATGACCGATGCCAACTCTAAATCATGGGTAGGGTAATTTTTCTCATGAAGATGTAATTATCTGGAAGCATAGGCAATCACCTTCCCATGCTACTGAAGAACACAACCCAAAACCTTTCCTGAAGCATCACTATAGATAGTAAAACCACATGTCCCCGAAGGCAACGTCAATACTTGAGCTATAGTCAATCTCTTATTTAGCTCATCAAAAGTGGCCTGACAATCCTCTGTATAGACAAACTCCACATTCTTCCTAGTCAGCCAAGTCATTGGCTTTGCAATCTTGGAGAAATCCTCAAAAAATCTCCTGTAATAATCTGCCAGCCCCAGAAAACTTCTTATCTCAGCCTCGGAACTTGGAGTAGTCTACGACTCCACTGCCACGATCTTCTTCAGGTCAATTGAGACCCCGTCACCTGTCACCACATGCCCAAGGAATTCAACCTTATAAAAAAAAACTCACACTCTGAAACCTTTCCATAAAGCTCCTCCTTCTTGAGAGTCTCCAAAACTATCCTCAGGTTCTCCTCATGCTCCTCCGGTGTCTACGAATATACAATAATGTCATCAATGAATACCACCAAGAACTTGTCAAGGTACTGGTGGAACACCTTGTTCATCAAGTTCATGAATATCGTCGGGCATTGGTCAACCCAAATGGGATAACCATGAACTCAAACTGACTATACTGAGTTCAAAATGCTGTCTTCGGGATACATTTCTTCTTCACTTTCACTTGGTGGTGGCCTGACCTCAAGTCTATCTTCGAGAATACCTTCGCTCTATTCAAATAATCAAAGAGATCATTTATCCTCAACAACGGGTATTTTTCTTGATAGTGAGATTATTCAGAGCCCTGTAATCAATACACAAGCATACCGACCCATCCTTCTTCGGTACAAATAATACCGAAATATCCCACGATGATGAACTTGATCTAATAAATCCCTTATCCTGTAACTAATCAACCTGTTTCTTCAACTCTGCCAGTTCATTGTTATTGACCCTATAGAAGTGCTATGATATTAACTCTGTGCCTGGCACCAATTCTATGGAGAACATAATATCTCGGTCTGGCAACAATCCTGGCAACACCTCTGAAAGACATCCAGGAACTCAACTATCAAAGGATGTGGTAGCTCTTCTCTTCCACCATGGCTCTATAGATGATACCCTCACTCTACTCGAATGCTCCTCTGGCAATCTCGAATATTGGTTCTCCTGGCGGTCAAAAAAATACTCAGCCTCCACAATAATCTATACTAGCATGGTGCCTACTCAACCAATCCATCCCGAGTACAATATCATAACTCGGAAGTGGCATTATGAGTAAGCACACACTCAAATCCCAGCCTCCCAATGTAACTCTTCGATCTTTAAAAAAATTGACTAGGATAATGCCTCCCCCAGTCGTGATCTTGCAAGTCATAGCCAAGGTTTCAACCTCTAAATGATGCTTAAGAGAAAAATATACAGATATAAAACTATCGAAAGCACCGGAATCAAATAAAGCAAATACTGGAATAGAAACGAGAATAACTGAACCTGAAATCACGTCTTCTACTGGCTCGGCCTCCTCGACCGTCATAGCGAATGCTCGTCCCTGGGTGTACCTCTTTGTTGCTGCTGGTATTGGGTGAATCTCTGCTATTGTGGAGGAAGTGGAGGTCCCATCTACTGGCCTCCCGGTGCTGTAGGTGCTCTGGCAGGTCCCCTTTGAGCGGCTATTCCACCCTGAGCTGGACTAGTCTGAATTGATGTACAATCCCTCAACTTGGGGGCTGATGATCCGCAAGACAAACAGGTACCCAGTCTCTTCCTGCATATGTCCCTCGTGTGTCCGGTCTTTCCACAGTATGCACGCTGTACATCGGGCTGGGTTTATCTCTGCGGTTGCTACTGAACATGTCCATGAGCTGGTGCCTCATGTTGCTGGTGCTGATGCTGATACAACCTCTTCTGCTACTAAAAATGGGGATGCTTGGTCGGTCCCGTGCTGCTACTCGCACCTCCAGAAATGTTGTGACCCCTCTTGGGCCTGAATCCAGATTATCCTCAGCAATCTGGAAATATATCAGGATGCCCTCGAAGGTGGCCGTGCAATGACCAGAAATACATACTTGATCTCTCTCATCATCCCCTTTCTAAACTTCTGGGCTCGATCTCTTAGGTCATAAATCATGGATGGTAACAAATGGCTCAAACGGTAGAACTCGGTGACGTACTCATCAACCAAAATGTTCCCCTGGACTAAGTCATAAAACTGACTCTCCAAGGCTCTCAGGGCTACGTCGGAGAAGAATTTTTTCTTAAAAATCTCCTTGAAAGCCTCCCAAGTAAGTCCTCGTACAGTAAGACTAGGCTTCGTGCGATACCAAGTGAGTGTGATATCGAACAGTCCGCTGTCAGCCTCCTCGGTCTGTAAGGTCTCTGGAATCTGAGCCAAAAATAGGATCCTCCCTATATCCTCCAACCAGTCGTCAGCGTAGAGAAGACCCTCGATACCCTTGAACTCCCAAGGCGATATCCTTTTTAAGTCCATAACAGTGTCTGGCCTCTTCTACTGCGGTTGGCCAGGATACTGTTAGGCATATCTCTCTACTATCTGTAAAGCCACCCGGAGAGCATTTTCTATGCTCTTTCTCTCATCAGCTCCATCTGCGCTTGATGCGCCTCTGCCTGTACCCTCTGTGCCTCAGCCTCAATATGTTGAGCCTCCGCTGACACCCTTTGGGCACCTACCATGCCTTGGATCAAAGCAAACATCTGTGCCCCGTTATAAGGTACACCTCAAGAAAATATTTGTAGAGGTGGTGGTAGGTTCTCTGCAACAATAAGGCAGTCCTCTGGAAATGTGGGGGAGGAGGACCCCTAAAAGCTGGCGAAACTCCTATGTGAACAGGTAAAACAGAAGGAGCAACTCCAGCTTCCCGAATGGCTGGTCGAGAGGTGGCAGACCTCTCTGAAGCTACGTGTTCTAATCTCTGTGATATGGTCTTCGGCAACATCCTGAATATAGATCGAACAAGAAGAAGTCAAATAAGGCACAAGATAAGATATCATCAAAGAAGGACAGTAATATTCAAGAAGCATGTATTCAGAATGATAAGAATAAAAACATTAATAGATTATAGTTTCCTAGTTGTGATTGAGTATATTCTCATTCTATATCCTATATCCTATATCCTATATCCTATATCCTATAGCAGGCTCGTAATAGTACTCCAAGTCTGAGTTATACTACGATATCGTACTAGTTGTGACTTAGACCTTCATGGGCCAGCATAAAAATGTGTCACGACCCGTACCTAGAAATTGGGTATGAGTCGTGGGTACATCTAGCCTATACTGCAGCATCGACGGTAGAACGGGGTCTAGGTCACAATATAAACTAATACCTCTCCCAATAATATATAACCTGTCAATGATCTCAACTCCATAAGGAGGACAAAATAAATATAAATATAATGTCAAACCAAATACTCATTCACAATAATATCAATAGGAAGATGAACGGTATGACAAAGATATGAAAATGATATAAAGAAGTTCCAACACCTATGTTTAGAAATAAATATCTCAAACAATAACAATAAGTCTAAGAGTCTGTAAACTCAATATCAAATAAACTCAGAAGCAATAACAACTCAATGTAATCAAGGCTGATGTCATGCCCCAGTCCCAAAAATATGTAGGACTAGGACACGTAAGCATGCCAGCCGCATGGATATGGCAACTCCAATATATGAAAACCAAAATCCACACGTACGCTGTAATATGAATATCAATCCACAAGTGGTATAAACATATGTCACAAGTCACAGGGTATAATCTAAATCTCATCCACGAAAATCAAATATAAATAAATAACCAGTATCTAGGAAACTAGATCTCAATATAAGTATCTAAGGATAATAGTTGGATGGAAACAAATCCACTACCAACTCGAATGGAAAAGTACAACACAATAAACACAATATAAGAATACCAGCTAACGACCAAGGGGCTCGAAGAGAAGACCTCCTCAAAACATATGTAACCATCCGAATCTGCGGTCCTGTAAATACTCAAGAACAGCGACACCTGGAAGGGCCAGGTCCTCAGAAGGACATAACAGGATACATAAAAGTATGCCAATAATGTACTGAAATAATTATCCAATGGGCCGCCTAACCATATATGTGAATGCAATTTGAGAACAACTTTCTAACAAGTGGGCTATTTGGTCATAAATGGGATTGGCATGACTCTCTCGGAGAATCAGGGGCCTCAAAGCATGTCGTCTTTTGAACGTCAGAGGCCGCCAATTATATATGGGTCATCACCGCCCGTATCTCCAGCGTAGCTTCTGGGTTACAATAAAGAAAGTACAAAGGAGCCCAAATGCGGTACTTGTTGTTCTCCCCACCCCATGCTCTAAGTATGTCACATCCATGACATAATTTGGTTCATAGCCTATCATTAGTACCCTATCCCAATCCGACAACCAAACAAGGATAAGGATTGGGCCACCGTACTACAATAGGCTATGTCTATGGACCTCTAATGACTGCTAAGTCTTCTAGCATACAAAGTTTCTATCAGCAGTTATCCCTAACGCACGGCCCATACGTATAGGAAGTCAGACCTGTCACGCAGTCCGTGATCTATATGAGACTCACACTCGTGTAACAACTGTGTCACGGCCAATGAACCTAATGATACTACATGATAATGGGGTAGTCTCATAAACAATATCAATGCAAATACATAAATAAAGACATATCACGACGACACCTTCATGCGCATTTTATATAACAGTTAAAATATATGAACTAAAGTATACTTGCCTGACAAGAAGCTGCAAAACGATTCTAAGGATGCATGCAACATATGGAATATAACGATTCTAAGGATGCATGCAACATATGGAATATAAATAACAGTACAATGACAAGGTATACTTGCCTGGCAAGAAGCTGCAAAATATAACGTCCATATGTCCAACACAGGATCAAAAGCTATGGCCTCAGAACAAATATCTCCGGATGCTAAAATAGATATCACCAACGTTCCCAGAATAAGCAAAATAGATAGAAAGCACTTCCCTTTTGTCCAATTTGGACACAGGGGCAAAAAATTAATTTCGGATCAAAGTGGGGTCCACTTGTGGGCCACTTTGCACCGAAAAGTGTGCCAGGGGTAACAGTCACTTAATGGGATACATTATAGGTCAAACGAACTCTAAATGTCAGTACGAACTCAACGGTATGTCCAAATGTAGAATCTGATGAGCCGAACACAATTTTGCCCAAAAAGTCAACCGTGGAGCCCGCCAATTGGTGACTTGGTCAACTATCTCAGAATTATGTGAAAATTGGGTCACAGGACCAGCGTGTTACCACGAGTCCAGTGGCGTAAGTTTTGTCACAATCTGACTAGCGTGCAAAAAATGCGCAGGACTTTCGCAAAAATTACGACACAGGGATTATCCTCGGATACGGGCTGATTCTGTTGTGCACACGTGTCCAAATCAGTTTCCGTAAAATCTCACATGTCTGGGTATACTGTGCGAACCTTTTGGTACACTTGGTAAGCTGTAGGGCGGTCCCGTTTGGTGGGGCGAGCTCCGTTTCGTAATTTTTGGAAATCTGGAAAAAATTAGTTTTTGGGTTTTTCTACCTAATTTATTTTAACATACAACAGCAATTAAATTAATGTAGTTAACATAAATTAAACTAGGTCAAGTGGTCTCTGCATACAAAAAAGAAAAATTGGATTCGGATCTCTGTGGTGAGAGATACGAACCCGGGAACATAGGTAGTCACCGTAGTTTTCTGCGATACCCAAAGGTGGTCTTTTTCCGTCAACTTCAACGCTATTTTCGCCTAGGATTACGCGCTGTTCGAGGTCAACTATCATACAGATATTGAGGAGGGTTAAGTGGTGAACGTACCGGTGAAGACGGGGTCGAGTTTGGTCGAGCAGGAGCGCGGGAAACGCAGCGTGAACAGGGCTTCGCTGTAGTTAAATTCTGCTGTTGGTGCGGGGTGCTCGCGCGGTCGCGCGATCGCGGAGATGGCCGGCGGTAGCGGCCTGATTGGGCGGTGTCGAGGGCGGCGCTCTCTCGGAGGAAGATGGTAAATGAATTAGGGTTAGGGTTTATATATATATATATATATATATATATATATATATATATATAGAAGAGAGAGAGAGAGAGAGCGGGTCGGGAGGGTTATTCCGCGCGGGAGGGGGGGGTGGGGTTTCACATGCAGCCGCAGCTGCTGTTCCTTTGAAGGGGTGTGGGTTTAGTTAGGGTCGCGGATGGGTTAATGTAGTAAGGGATTTAGGGTTTGGGTAGGATATAGTGGGTTGCGGGTTTGAATCCAATAAGAATCCATTTCTTTTTCTTTCTTTTTCTTTTCTTTCTTTTTCTTATTCTATTTATATTTTCTTTTCTTTTCTAATTTCTATTTAATAACCATATATATATATATATATATATATATATATATATATATATATACAACTAAAATTCTAAAAATTATTTTAGTGCATACAATAAATCTGTCAGTCGCCCACATGGTCTCCTACTTGTAATAAATTAGAAAAAATTCATACCTGCTCCATAAATCCCCTAAATGCACAAACACCTAAAATAAAAATTAAATAAAATCTATTTCCCTAATTTGCTCGTAATTACTATATTTCACTTAATAATTAATTAAAAAGGTAAATACAATTTTTAGGATTAGTGGTTTTACATTCTACCCAACTTATAAAAATTTCGTCCTCGAAATTAAAACTAAGCCACAGTAGAAAGTCAAGGATGGTATACGATTTACATTGTTTAAAATACAAGACTAGGTTTAAATAAGGGGCGATGTTGCCCGTTGCACAATCCAAAGATCATGGGGAAAATTTATATGAACAAAAAATAGGTTTCTTCATGTGTCATGTCCAATGGTGTTGACACCATAGTGTACTTGTGCATAAAAATGCCCAACAATTGGAAAAATGCATAAAGATGGAAATTGGGTTAAATTAATCAAAATGAATGCGCACGGTGTTCGGAAATTAATTAGAAGTACATGGGGATAACATTAGGTGGGACACAAGGGTCATGGACATAGAGGGATCAGGATAGAATACTATCAAAATTTGGGTCGTACAAAATGGGTCAAGATTGTGTCTCCAATTTTGATTGGAACGCACATGGATACAAGTTAGAATTATTTTAGAATTAAGAAATAACATTCACGAGGAATGTTGTGCGACTAAAATATAGCACGAGGGAGCTTAGTTATAAGTCACGCAAGGTCAGAATAGAAGATGGGCCCGTCTAGGATAAGGGTGTGGAATTTGTAGGTAAGTAGTGGCTAGGGTAGTGCTCCAATTATCGAAGTACCGGTATGGTACGCTAAGTGATACAAATATTGTATAATTAAATGCCGTATCCTATTTCTAATTGGATTCAAACTAGCCTTAGTCTCACTATCTAAGTCAAGTAGGTCTAATTTTGGGTGAGGGAGTTTACAATCTAGCCAACTAAAAACAATCTCGTCCTGAAAATTAAAATAAGGCATAATTTGTTAATCCTTCATGTACATAAGGCAAGTCAATCACAATCTCTTTGCGATAATTAAAATCCTAATCATATCCATCACAATCACTTCAAGGTTAAGATAATCACTGTTCCAATCAAAATTCAACCTATTGTAATCTTCTCACTTTTTTAAATTATCAATATCCAAATTTAAATTAAATCCATATAACATCTTCAATATTTAAATACGCATATAAATTTTACCTCACAATCTCCAACTACCATAATCTTCTCTAGAAAATAATTATAGTCCAATATTATTCCTATTTTTACTTATAATTTTTTGTACACTTCAAATTTTTAAATTTAATTCACATCCTCAATATTTCAAATACGTAATCCAGCAATCAAATTTTAACTCTTAATTCAAATCGTCAAATTGTAAAAAAAAAATTAATTTCAATCCACCAATGTTCAAGTCTGAAATTCTATATTTATCCTCTAAATTCAAATTGATGATTTACATTCAATATTCAAAATTTAAATTATGTACTTAAAGTATAAATATTTGGTTCGAGGCATCAAGGTTTCAAAATTCATTAAGTACTCATCATCCAACTCCTTCTTCTAAAATTCTCCATAAAAAAATGACTTAATCTCTCCATCTAATCCTACTTGATCACAATCTGAAAGAATTTAACCTCAAATTAACAATACGACTTCTACCCAACTTAGAATTTACCCATCTATCATATAAGGCTATACACCTTAAGAAAATTATTCCTCAATTTATTTTCTCATGTCATTCAATCCTTAAAACTTTAACATCGATTATATCATATATGATAGGCCCTTAATCAATTATAAAAGATAGTCACCAAATAATGCGATTGGCCTATGGGTACCTCTAGTACTATCTGTATATCAAACTTATACCAAGCACGAGGTTTCGTCTTTTCGAAATAAGGGAAGACGAAAAACAATGATGAAGAGTTCAAGGGAAAGGTAATAGAAATAGAAGTATGGGGATCAAGGCGTTTAAAGAATTCAAATAGGAATTATTAAGGCAGTTGTGGATTGAAATCCTATTTTGGTAATTCTTTGTTCGCATGCTCGTATTAGTATAGTTACGTAACCGATACGATACGCTCAGATATGTCTAGAGGGCAAGTATATTTGTCTACTAATCACTATATATCTCAATCCACGTAAAGTAGTTATGCGAAGGGCGAACCAAGCGCACTAAGGTTAGCTAGACCCTAATACACTGATTCTGAAATGTATTATTGTGGGCCCCCCAATAATACATATGTCATGAACAAGCTCGATAAAGAATAAGCTTACAAAAACTAGGCTATAATAGCAGCATAAGTCAAGATAGTACAGCAAATATAAATATGTTGGATTATGATGAAAGAAGGTACATAACAATTCAAGTTCACAAAAAGATAAGACTCTATAATCTCTACAGTTGTCATACTAATTCCTTGTCTAAGTCGATAGTCGAAAAGTAGGGGTATAGCCTCTAAGTTCTGTCATGACCCGATTTCTTAGAATCGTTGGGGCGTCCCCCAAATCGTGATGCCGTGCGGGCCTGGGGTTGCGCCCGCACAAGGCTAAAGTATTTTGCATAACGAGCACATATTCAGAGTACGCAGATAAATTGAAACACAGATTTGAAACATGGAAAAGTTCTCTTTATTGATAATAAACATCTATGACAAACTCCTGAACGAGTCAGCTAATATGCCGAACGGCTTACAAAAGTATTGACTTAAAATGAGATAGCAGTCCTGTACATTACATCCCTTTATAAACTTTAAAATGATAAAGACCTCCAGGCTGGAGGATAGCTTTGCCACAGAGCTGCATTTGTGTATGAAGAGTTGCAGGCTCCTGACTCCAAAATGCTTCAAGGGGCGCGGTGAAGATGCGCCAACAGCTGGACTGGATCGGGAAGACGACTTTGGCTCCTCGCTCGGTTCACCTTGGTGCGGAGAACCTGTTTCAATGAGGGTCAGCATGTCAAAACATACTGGTGAAGGCGAGCTAACCAAACTATACCAATCAACACGTTGTTTTAATGAAACATGTATATTTGTGGGTTTCTATCTTGCCTTAGTTCATTTACAAGTAAGCAGCATATAGAATTTACTGAAATAAACGTGCCACCGTTCGGTAGATTTTTACCTGCCCGTCTGAATTACCTGCACAATACTTATCATGCCTTCCCTACCACGAAGACACAAGTTAGTATGCAACAGGTTTAAATATACAAGGTGGATATAGTCATGGACAAGGATAGGATGCAACGATAAACACACGATGCGTTGTAAGCCGTCCAGTCCGTACACGATGACTATGCCACAGGTGATCACTGGCTTGGTAGCCATAATGGACTAGTCATGGACTAGGATAGCATGCAACGAGAGCTCATAATGGATACACGATAAACACACGATGTGTTGCAAGCCATCTAGTCCGCACACGATGACTACACACAAAGTTTCGCCCGGATCGGATTGGTGCCAGTGCCCCAGCGACCGTCCGCAGAACTTATACCCTTGTGCACAAGTTGTCCATGATCGAACACACGTTGTTTAGTTAAGTTATCCATTCACACAGTTGAGGCAACACGAGTAATACATAGATATGATGCATTGATAGCACAATTATAGAAGAAGGTACATTCTAACTAAAATTGATGCATATGATGAATATTCCGAACGAACAAGCATGCAAGTAAGTAACCGTTTACGAGTTTGATTGACAAGCAGTATTAACTAAGTCTATTCTCTTTTATCTTGGTTTCTTTTATTATTACTTGGTATCGTTTGATCGGGGCAAAGAAAAATGCAGATTTTTAGGGCGTGAAGCTTGGAAGCAGGGCTAGCTAATCGGGTTGGTAGCCACTCACTTAGATTGATGGAAGGAGAAGGAAAGAGGCGCTTCACTACTCCGCTCGTAAGCCGCCTACTGCTTGTTCACCTGCACACGAACAGCTTGATCAATACTTCTTCCTCTCTTTCCAATCTCGGAATTGAAGTGCAGTTCAATGAACGAAAATAATAAAAACCATCAAAACTGTTCAAGGAAAATAAGCAAATCCCAAAACCAACTCAAAGCACGAAAGCAACAAGCGACATCAAAAATCGAGGCAATAAAAGATAGCAGCGGAGAGGTCTCTCCTGACTCTGCCGCTAAGCCGATCCTTGGGGCACGGTCCACTGAATATGGGAATCGATTCCGAAGAAACAAATCCATAACGAGGACGAGTTCTTAATTCAATCTATCCCGATCGAACGATACCGTCTTATGTTTCTTAGCTGCATTCCCCGCACCGGGGGAACGGGGCGCTACAAGTTCTATAGTCTGAATAAACACTGTCATCTTAAGCTAGCATATAGTTAATGTCATAGGTCAAAAGGCTATGTGATACTATGTTGTGAGGTATACTACCCATCTTAAAAGAATAAACTAATACTGTAATTGCCTTGCGGGGATTCTTCAGAATAACCTGGTCCTTGTAAATAAGTAGAACTCTTGTTAGGGTATATGAGGAAAGATCTTGGTATTTATGAGGATATCCTATTGCATTATATAGGTATTGGTCATCTTAAGTCTTAGTCATAGTGCTTATGGAACAAGTGTCAATAGCAAGAATGGAAAGGTTACTAGCCTCAAGGGAAAAGTGGATATAACTCGTATCGAGGTGGGGGTACAAGTTATGCAATTTGAAAACTAAGGGATAATCATCAGGTCGTAATCTACCAGAATAAGGACTATCAAGTTCTAACTACTAAGCACAATAATTTAAAATTCAATATTACAACTATAACCTTAGCAAACTATATATCCTAACATAGAATAAAATCTCTCGGTCTACAATTAGAAGTGTTAGGTGGCACGAGTTGAAAGATGAAGAAAAGAAGAACGTAAGTTTAGTCGTCGCACAATTAGCAAACGTTAAGGTCGCAGGGGAACAATATATGAAATTAAAATAGGGGGCTCTAGATAGCATCATGGTTTTCTAAAGGGGAGTGGGGTGCAAGTTGCTATGTTCGAGGCATGATCAAGAAAAAAATGTTGATTATATTCCTCTAGGATTCCTGAGGAGCTGTCTACTAATAATAAGACAATGATTTAAGTTTGTAGTTCTCCAATACTATCTAACTATGAAGGTTAGGTTTAGTCATAATATTAAATTTTAGTTTTTTATTGGTTCCTCAATACTAGGGTCAAACATTATGGTAAAACTTCTAACTAACTCTAGTAGTGTCTATACGACTCTCAAGTCTTCATATTACATCAAGGGGAAATGGTAAACCAATCTATAGATAAGGGATTCAGGATTCTAGGGTTCACTAGATATTCTAAACTTAGTGGTGTGTCAACATTCTAGTCGTATTCTTAATAGGAAGGTTACCCTACTTATCATCTAATAACAGGGACTTCTATATTCTAAGAGGGGGCTATACTCAAGAAACTATTAGGGAAGCACATGAATCAAGCATGATGCAATAGTTTAAATAGGACAGACTGAAAGGAATATGAATCATAGTCAATAGTGCATGAGATCCTATATTCTAATCCTATTTGCAGACTTGCTCGGTACAGTAACGTAACCGAGACAATATGCTCTCGACCTGCATGGACCACCACAAAAATATGTCACGCCCCAGTCCCAAAAATATGTAGGACTAGGACACGTAAGCATGCCAGCTGCATGGATATGGCAACTCCAATATATGGAAACCAATATCTACACGTACGCTGTAATATAAATATCAATCCACAAGTGGTATAAACATATGTCACAAGTCACAGGGTATAATCTAAATCTCATCCACGAAAATCAAATATAAATAAATAACCAGTATCTATGAAACTAGATCTCAATATAAGTATCTAAGGATGATAGTTGGATGGAAACAAATCTACTACCAACTCGAATGGAAAAGTACAACACAATAAACATAATATAAGAATACCAGCTAACGACCACGGGGCTCGAAGAGAAGACCTCCTCGAAACATATGTAACCATCCGAATCTGTGCTCCTACGAATACTAAAGAACAGTGACACCTGGAAGGGCCAGGTCCTCAGAGAGACATAACAAGATACATAAAAGCATGCCAATAAAGTACTGAAATAATTATCTAATGGGTCGCCTAACCATCTAGGTGAATGCAGTTTTAGAACAACTTTCTAACAAGTGGGCTATCTGGCCATAAATGGGATTGGCATGACTCTCTCGAAGAATCAGGGGCCTCAAAGCATGTCGTATTTTGAATGGCAGAGGCCACCAATTGTATAGGGGTCATCACCGCCCGTATCTCCATCGGAGCTTCCGGGTTACAATAAGGAAAGTGCAAAGGAGCCCAAATACGGTACTTGTTGTTCTCCCCACCCCATGCTCTAAGCATGTCACATCCATGACACAATTTGGTTCATAGCCTATCTTTAGTACCTTAGCCCAATCCGGCAACCAAATAAGGACAAGGATTGGGCCACCGTACTACAATAGGCTATGTCCATGGACCTCTAATGACTGCTAAGTCTTCTAGCATACAAAGTTTCTATCAGCAGTCATCCCTAACGCACGGCCCATACGTACAGGAGGCAGGACCTGTCACGCAGTCCGTGATCTATATGAGACTCACACTCGTGTAACAACTGTGTCACGGCTAATGAACCTAATGATGCTATATGATAATGGGGTAGTCTCATAAAGAAGGTCAATACAAATACATAAATAAAAATATATCATGACGACACCGTTATGCGTATTTTATATAATAGTTAAAATATATGAACTAAAGATAGAAAATAAAGATGCATGCAAGATATGTAATATAAATAACAATATAATGGCAAGGTATACTTGCCTGGCAAGAAGCTGCAAAATGTAACGTCCAGATGTCCAACACACAGGATCAGAAGCTATGGCCTCAAAATAAATGTCTCCGGATGCTGAAATAGATATCACCAACTGTTTGGATAAACAAATGTTTATACGAAACTTTTGCTTACAAACGAGAAAAGAGAAAAGTACAAATAATCCTATACGAGGATATTAAGTACAATAAAATAATTATGGGGAAGTATTGCTATGGAAGTCTGATCTGCAGTCGGTCACTTTGTTCCTTGGACTACACGATGATGAAGAAGTACAGTAGAAGAAGCTTCAAACTTTCTCTGAACTGAAGGCAAAAGCCGGCCAAAGGAAAGTTGCAAGTAGGATCGAATTCTTGTTGCCAAAGTTGTCAGCCAAAACCCATTCCCCTTTACCCTGTGACCAGAGGTCTTTATTTATAGAGATCAATCAAATAACTGCCTGGTTGGCGTAAAATCCAAATGACTGTCTTGTTGGCGTAAAAGGCCAAACTGTGAAGAAGATTGCCTCATTTACGCTGCGGTTATGACAACTGCTACCCATATTCCAATCATCTTCTGAATCTGCATATGACACGTATCCCTTTATAAGGTAACGTGTATAACTGCTTCTCAAAGATTATGGCATGCAAGCCACGTAGGTAACTTCCCCTGCGTAAAATGGTTGGCGTAAAAGCCAAATAATTGTCTTGTTGGCGTAAAAGGCCAAACTGTGAAGAAGATTGCCTCCTTTGCGCTGCGGTTATGACAACTGCTACCCACGTTCAAATAATCTTCTAAATCTGAGTATGACACGTATCCCTTTATAAGGTAATGCATATAACTGCTTCTCAAAGATCATGGCATGCAAGCCACGTAGGTAACTACCCCTGCGTAAAACTTGATGACTCATGAATAATAGATAACCAGCATAAAATAGCCAATTATCCTTCACGACTGAGGTCTTGAGCGTATTCTGGGCTAAATAGCCTTATTAACGTACCTTTACAAATATAGCCGAGTTGGCATATTTCGAGGAGATATCATACGGCGTACTCCTATAGTTGAAAATAGCCTGGTTGGCGTAAAATGTAAGGATGGTGATGTGAGCGTATTAGTCACAGTCTTAGCTTTCCCAGTCATGACAAATTTTAAAAATAGAACAAAATCTCATGCATTAAATGCAGAGATATGCCTCAATCTCGTGTATAAAATGCAGAGATATGCCTCGAGCTTTGTACAAGAAATAGCTTTTGACGTGGAGTCTAATTTTGTCTTGTCTTGAGCGTAAAAACTTATTTCTGTCAATGTAGAATAGGCAGCGTATTCAGAAGATTCTATTTTTCTTCCTTTGAATGCGTAAAAATGACTTGTATCAAAAATATGTCAAAAAATGATAACCTGGGTCTCTGTGCAAAATCATCATCACAGCCGTTATCTCGATCATCGAGCAGTACTTTTGTTAAATGTCAGGTTCACTGATTTGACTGACAAATTCATCCGAGGAATACTGAGAGTTCCTCGTACAACTTTACGCTGCATTAAAAATAACGTATTTTAAACTTTACGCAGGAAGGTTTAGCAACCTTTTACGCAGAACAGCCTTGAAGCTTTGCTTTACGTGGACAGCTTTGAAGCCCTATTTTACGCCAAACAACCTTGAAGCTCTGTTTTACGCAGACAGCTCTGAAGCCCTATTTTACTCCAAACAAACTTGAAGCTCTGTTTTACGCAGACAGCTCTGAAGCCCTATTTTACGCGAAACAACCTTGAAGCTTTGTTTTACGCAGACAGCTCTGAAGCCCTATTTTACGCCAAACAAACTTGAAGCTCTATTTTATGCAGACAGCTCTGAAGCCCTATTTTATGCCAAACAGCCTTGAAGCTCTGTTTTACGCAGACAGCTCTGAAGCCCTATTTTAAGCCAAATAGTCTTGAAGTTCTATTTTATGCAGACAGCTCTGAAGCCCTATTTTACGCCAAACAGTCTTGAAGCTCTGTTTTATGCAGACAGCTCTGAAGCCCAATTTTATGCCAAACAGCCTTGAAGCTCTATTTTACGCGGACAGTGACTTCATGTATGTTGGAGGTTTTGACTGTAAAATATGCGGACAATTTCCCGGTATATTTTATGCTTCTACATGACCCCCTTCAAAGTTTTCAAATTCCTCATAATTTGAAATAGTTTGAATGAATCATGAAATGGTCAAATTTGACTCGTTAATGGGTTCACCCTCATCTATGACATTTTTAGGGAACTCCTTAGCCCTTCGTTTGATGAAGTCCTCTCGACAGAAGAAGAAGGGAAGTTACTGAATACTCGTCGTTTGTTTGCAAATACTGATATTTGCGTATTTCAGGCCCTTGTAATGTTTGTAAACAATATGGAATCAAAAAATACCGATTCTTAAAATAAAAGAGCATTTTCTGCGTAAACTCTTGTAACTGGCTTTTTCGAGCGTAAAACTCAGATTATCAATATATACGCGTATTCTGCTAACTGATCTGTCCCGCGTAATTTTAAGATTTTTATTTTGCGCGTAAAATCATAGATCTGTAGCATCTGAGCATAAAATCATAGATCCTTGCTCTGCGCGTGGATCTTTACTCTGTGCGTAAATTCATAGATCATAGCATCTGATGGATCCTTTACGCAGCATGACTATCTGTCTTCCTTTTCTGCTGACGTGGTCCCAAATTATAACTAACTATGATAAAATCATATTTGGTTAAGGATTCGAAAGAGTTATTTGAACTTTATAAATAGGCCTAGGTCATGAGAGAGAAAAATCCTTCATCTTTTTCTTAAAAACCCTTCATCTCTTTCTAAAAAACCCTTCTTTTCTGCCATGGCACCAAAATAGACCTCCACCGCTAAAGGAAAGCAAGCCGCTTCATCATCTCGCTCATCTGCTCAAGCATGAGCGACTCCTACTAGGCCAAGCGAGCCTCGTTCTGAACGAAGTGCTCCGCTGTCTAGCTGTGCACTGGACATCACAGGTAAAACTTCGAGAAATAAAAACCCTTCGCACACGTTATACGGGTATGCGCAAATACGCCTATATTTTAATGTGTCAGCGTAAAACTCCATATTTTGCAATTTAGCGTAAAAACCCAGACTGTTAAATTTTGCGTATACTGCAAGATTTTTACTCTTGGCAAAAAAAAAGCCTATACTGGGTAAACTTGTGGTCATCATTAATTATATGCGCAAATGTAACACCTTGTGTTTTATGCACTAAAAGTAAATTCCAGCGTAAAACTGACTTATTCTCTTACTTTTTTGCAGTGGACCTACAGATCCCCCCTCTGGCTGAAGTAATAGGTTCTGCTGTTGGAATATTAAATTCCAACTACTTGGAGGACTTGTCCCATGTAACTTTCCCCATCTCTGGAAACGAGTATCCTAAATAAAGGGGAATTCTGATCTTGGCCCAAGGAGAAAGAATGTTGCTAACTATGATCAGCGGGGAACCCTTGACATATATAGATGGAACCGAGTATAAGAAATCGGCTTTTTTATTTGGAGATGTTATTGATAAGCAATCCCAAATAAAGCCCAAGAAGGAAGATTGGGTATTTTCTGTTGAGGGCACTGTTATGTACCTGCCAAAGATGTTCAGAGACTACCCCATTTCTGCATTCTTCCATGCCACACATTCCAGAAGGATGGCATGGACTCTGACTCTTGATCTTCATGGCCAGCCAGGAAAGATCTTCTATAAGAAAAGATTAAACCGAGGATCCTTCGTAAGTAGTCCCTCAGGTCCTATTGTGCCCTTCAGAGGTTTACTACCATGCAGCGTCCCTAGTGAAAACTCTTCTTTGATCCAGCCATTTCAAATAATAACTTTCTGCAATGAATTCATGAGGCAGGGAGGAGTATATCCCAAAGTTAACCCTCGCACCAGTGGATGGCTTAACCCCCATAATCTTCGATGGGCCAGATTAACTGCATGGGCCCTGAAGCACTTTTAAATGGAGCTAGAAAGTATCAACTTATTTGATGTTGTCAGTGCTACTAGTGTTGGACTGCCTATCAACACAAATTTATTCTTAGCTTTGATGGAGCGATATAACTCGTTTACTGGGACTTTTGTCACTCTAATAGGTGAGTTGGGCCTAGCACTTCATGAGATGGCAGATATCTCAAAACTACCAATGGGAGACACTCCCTATGAAGAATACGTTCCCACGAATAGAGAGTTGAAGGATACTAACCCTCGGGTAGTGGCTGTATACCAAGAACTGATGAGGCACTATCTTGCATGCACCATTTTTTATAGAGAGCCTTCTGATTTAGCTCATATTAACAAATGGGTATCTTACCTTTTCTTCCATCAGGCTAGAAATGCCAAGTAGGACAAAGTTGTAGATAACAAAGACAAACCTTTGAACCCTCTGAGTATTCTTAATGCCAACATAATAGATGACCTTATTGAAGATGCAGAAGCTCCAGATTGTGTTCTTAATGAAGATATAGATAGTTATCCTGCAGGGACCAAAGCCTACAGTTATATGGGGAATTGCCTAAAGCCTCTGTCAAAAGAAGCTCAACTGGCTGGCTTTCTTTCTATTTGGCTACGCCGATGGGTGGTACCTTGCATTGCGTCTGCAGATCGTATTCATCGTAACACCCTATGGCCCGCAGTACATTTGGTATTTGGAGCAATACTAGGCCTACTCTCTGCCATGGTATGCAGGATACAAGCTAGCCTGAGGGCTATTACTAATGGACTGCTGGCCAATACCACTCAGCGCAAAGGATATCCCAGAGTGGAATTACCATTCTTATATCTGATAGGATGGTTAATCCTTCATAACACCAGAGTGATGTCTTCCGGATCTGCCAGTGGTTCGGGCAATAACTTTCTGTTGAATTACAAGAATTCTTCTTGGAATGTGACTAGCGTCATAGATTGTCGACTAGCACTGAACTTTGCCCATAGTTGGAAATTTTTCTGCATCGTCCCCCCCCCCCGTACATATCAATCAGCAGGGGGCTAAACTTCATGATATAGGTCAGGGGAAGTCTATTATTTCTTCTGAAGTGTTTTACTGGTTGGTCTGTATTAAACCTTCACACCTGCTGTATAAAAGTGAGGATCACTGTTACCTGGAACCTTATCTGCCTAGCCGTTTCACCAGGCAATTTGGATATGATCAGTTATACGTGGGAAATCCTATCACCAGCATTAAATTCAAAGGTGGTCTTATTGATGGAGCTAGAGGATGGCGTTATTTCATCATGGGTTGTACTAGAGCAACCTTTGTTGTACCCGCGACTTCTCTCTCCATGGAATTACGTATTCTCCATTAATACGCACAGTTTCATGTGTCCATTAATAGTTTCCATCATGATTTTGATGTATATGAAAGTTTCAGAATGCCCTTCCATAAATCCACTGGAAGAGAGGAGATACCATCTGTCTCCTCTGATGAAGGCGATGAAACTACTAGGGCAGATGATTATTTATTGATATTACCGAGAGGCATAATCGCTCCACCAGCAGATCCTCTCATAATTTCTAATAAACGAAAGGCTTCTACTCAGAAAGAGCCTTCCCCTCGTAAGAAGAAGCAAACTACTAAAGGTCCTAAAAAAACTTCCACTAAGGGGGCCTCTTCCAGGAGTGAACCTATTATTTCCCCTGTTAGGGATGATTCTGTGATTAGGGATCCTATATCCCCTCATCATCCTTCGCCTTTTAAAGAAGGAGCCTCCATAGTCCTAGCTGAAAGTGCTGGAGATTCTTTGCCAACGACTACTGCCGCAATTACATCTACCTCCGTTACTGGTGATGCTTCTCTATAGCCTTCGAGGTCGAGCTCTCTAATAATCACTATACCTTTATCATTGCTTTCAAGACAAATAATGGAACTAGCCCCTCCTTCATCTGTGAATATTTCAAGCGAGATTCCACCTGATGAACCTCGAGTAGATTTGGGTGATGACCCTCAAGCGTCAGTTGGTGTACCTTCCTCTCCAGGTATGATAGCTTATTTAGCATTATTAAGAAATGATTTAGCTATACAGGCTGCAGACGCAATATACATACCATCGACCATGGGTAAATATTGTTTTTACGCTTTTTTAGGAAAATTTAACATCAAATTGATATTAACTTTCTCTTATCTTATTTTCAGGCGAAGACATTTCTGGGGAAGGCGGAGCTGAAACAACCTCTGCTTTCATTGCGGATCCAGCTACTGAAACGGCTGTGACCACTGTCGAAGAAGTGTACCTTGAAACCGTTGATCCCTCATCTGCAATATTCTCAGATATAATCCCGCCAGCAGCGGTTCAAATAGAATCAGAGGTGGATGAACCAACCACCTCGAATGTGCCTCCAATCGTTGGAAATATACCTTCTTCGAGCATGCCAACAACTTCAACTGTTGTTGGTGTCTCTTCTTTTGTTGCGCCATATATTGAAGCAACGACTGTGGCAACATCTTCTGCAGTTATTCCAGAAAGGAGATTTATTGATATTGCGGCCACTCCCAGCTTCCATTCGAGCCTTGCTATGCTAGTTGAACAATACACTAGCATATTCTACCGCACTTTAAAAGAATTAATATCCATGGTGCTAGAGAAGAATCTAGGCTTTGATGCTTTGAGGACGTCTTCCAAGCTCACTATAGCGCAAATTAGAAATTTTAATGACGCTGACAGAGCTAATGCGCTAGAGCAAATGGTTAATGGTTTAGAATAATCCATTAACAAATATTTACAATTATCCAGAAGCAGCATCAATAACTTATTTTAGGCTGAGTATGACTCACTAACTTCAGAATTTGCTCAGAAAGCAGAAAACTTAAACAAATCCATTCAGGAACAGCAACAAGAGATGGAGAAAAAGCAAGCAATATTGGTGGAGAGTATTCCTCAGCTAGCTCAGTGCCGTGCCGAATGTGAGGGATATGAAGTGAGGATTGAAGAACTGAAAGCTGAACTTGCTCAAACAAAGGAGAGGCTTCTCAAAGCATCGCTAGTTCGTGATGTATTGTGTAGTGCCTCAAATCCCGATCCGACCGGGATGTGCACTACGTAATTGGGCTTGTGGCTAGTCCGTTTGAGTCATAACTTAGAACTTCGGCATCTTCTTGCCACGGACGAAATGCGATGATCCTTTCCAACTCATGGAAAGGCCTCTATTGAAACGAGTCCAATAGTTTTCGTGTTTGGTTGCTTGGTTTTCTTGATTGCCACTTTGGGATTTGATTTGGTGTTGCTTTCGATTTGCTTGGTTTTCGCTGCTGGTTTTATCGTTTGGAGCTTTGATTCTTGGGGAGTTCGGCAAGGAAGGATAGGCAAGATTCTAATTGGTGCTCGTGCTGTGCAGGTCCGCGTAACTGACGCTTGATCGTCGCTAGGCGGGAATCTTTGTTTCAGCTACCTTTTCCTTAACCAGTGAGTGGTTTGGACCCTTCTTTCCTACTTCTTCACGCCAACATCTTTAATGTTTCAAACGTTCACTCGATGATGCCCGGTTGGACGCCTAGGAAATCCTTGCCACAATGCATGCCAGCCACTAAGAAAGGAACAGGGGATTTTGTAGACTAATATTTCTATATGCTTGCACACCTTATAACTGAGTTTGTTTATAAAGGAAGAGTTGGTTGTTGGTGGCGGCCTAGTGCCTCGGATAGAGTTTTGAACTTATGGGATAACTGAATCGGAACACCGCGCTGAGAAAAATATGAACTGTTGCATGAGATATATATTGCTGCTTAACTTCTTTAGTTTAAATCAATGCATTGTATGATATATGAATTGTTCATGCATTGGCATGGTCTGGGACAACTTGTGCACAAGGTTTATCATTTCCTCGAAACGGCTTTCCGGGGCACTGGAACCGTATCGATCCAGAGGGAAATATTTGATTTGTGCTCGTCACGATGCATTGCGGGACCTCCAGCAGGGCTTGCTACCCGGGCTGATAGGGCGCGCCGCTAATGCTTGAATATGTCCCTAAGGTGTCGATCACACCAATGACCGCATAGACTAGAACACATGCTAATCTATTGTCTTGTGCAGATGGTAAGTATACTTGTGTTTCGTTGCAGGGAAGGCGTGCATCGGTTGAGTAAGCAATCGATGCACTGGTTGGATTCGCTATTATTTTCATTCCTATCAAAACATGCAACTGATATGAATTGAATTCACTTGCCTCTTTATAGAAGTCATCTTAATGCATGCTCGCCCCTAATAAGCTAGTGTCGATTTAGTCGAGTGGGTTCATCCCGCTCACCAGTACAAGTTGAGTACTGACCCACGTTGTGGGCAACTATTTCAGGCACTCAAACGGTGCAACGCTAGTGGATAGACGAGGAGGCGTTAGGAGCACCTCTATTTTGAAGTATAGTTGGAGTCAGATCATTTTGGAGGCTTGGACTTTCAACCTATACAAGGGCGTAATATATGAACGACGTGGACTATCTGATGGAGCGCGCCCTGCCTTTTGAGTTTATCTTTTGTAATGCAAATCAAGTAGCCGAGAGGCGCATCAATGTAAACTCTATGTAAATTACTCTGAATTATCAATGAAAAAGCATGTTTCTTCCTGCACTGTGTTCAAATCTCTGTGAATGTGTTTTATAAATTGTGTTTCAAAATGGGTTCCTATAACTGCAAGTCCTTGCCTTGTACGAGCGCAACTCCAGGCTCGTACGGCATCACGCCCCAAGCGAGGACGAATCGGTTCCGTAAAGGATCAAGCGAGGACGACCGACCCTTTCGGGATCGGGGCGTGACATATTGGTATCAGAGCCTAGGCTTTACTTCCACGGGATTTCAAAAGATTATAAAGGAGTTTGATGCGCCTCTCAATTAAGTTGCGTTCGGCGTCCGCTGCATGGGAAGAGTCGCTTATACAATGAGCCCATAGATATAAATCTATCGTTTTTGGAGTGTTAACAAGCTACTCTCTTTTGTAGCCATGGCTAAGAAGAACACTGCAACTGCCAGCAGTGCTCAACCCATTCAGAGCGATCCAGCAAGCTCTGGAGAATCCGGAGGAGCGGGTTCAACCGGAATGGCGGAACGGCTTATGCACCTCATGGAGGCGCAGCAGCAACAAGCTGTTACCCAACAAGCTAACATACAAGCGCAGTTTGCTTCTCAACAGAAGCAAATGGATACAATGATGCAACTGATTGCATCCCTGGTACCGAGCAACGGGACATCCGCAGCGACGCCTGTCACGCCGCCAGCCGTGGCGGTAGAAGATGAGTCAGAAGAGACTCAGCCTACAGCAAGGAACTCCTGCCGAGCAGCTGAGTTTACAAAAATGCACCCCCCTACGTTCAACGGACGAGCGGAGCCGGACGTGGTATTAGGGTGGATTGCTAAGCTAGAGGGACTCTTCAACCTGGTTGGCATCCGGGGATCCAAGCGAGTTGCCTGTGCATCGGTTCAGCTGGAACTGCGTGCGCATGATTGGTGGGAGGCAACGAAGCAAGGAATTTACGATGCCAATCCCAACTGCAAGATTACTTAGGAAATGTTCAAATCTGCATTCATTGAACAGTATATTCCCCGAGCAGTCCGGCAGCAAAAGGAAGACGACTTCAGCAATCTGGTCCAAGGAAGTCTGTCTGTGGATGATTATGATTCAGTATTCGCTAAGCTAGCAAAGTTTGCTGGGCAATTCTTGCCTAATCAGCAGGCGTGGTGCTACCGATTTCAGAAAGGTTTGAATGACGATTTGCGTAGGGACGTCATCAACCAAAGATGCCAAACATATAGGGAATGTTATGAAGCGGCTCTGAACAGCGAGCGAATCTTTGGGCGCCCTCTCCCAAAGACCGAGGTGCAAACCCCCCGTGCCAATAATAATAAACGTCCTCATGAAACGGGAGGGTCTGGAGCACACAAGCGCTCGCACACGTCTGATAATAGGGGCCAATCCCAATCACTGAACTGCAGCCGGTGCGGCAAATCAGGGCATAAAGTGAATGATTGTCGGGTTCAAGGATATTTCAAATGTGGTCACCTGGGTCACAAACAGTTTAACTGCAGAGAGGGCAAGCCGAATCAGAATAATGGAAATCAAAACAAAGGGCCTCCAGCAAGTGATGCAAATGCTGTGCCAGTAAATCCACAACGCCAGGGTGCTCAGGGCCGAGTCTATGCATTGACTCGGGATGAGGCATCTGTATCCGACACTGTTGTAACAGGTACTCTACTATACCGAGAATTACCCGCTAGAGTCTTATTCGATTCAGGTGCTACGCATAGTTTCATATCTGCTGATTTTACTGTTGAGCATAAATTAGCTTCTACTGCTTTAAATATGAACCTCTGCGTAAGTACCCCTTCGGGAGTCGATATGCCCGCCCATGCGATCTGTAGGGATGGTTACATTTGCATCGGAGGTAGGAAGCTTTCCTTAGATGTCATTGTACTAGACATCAAGGATTATGATATTATTCTCGGTATGGACTGGTTGGGTGCTTGCCATGCAACAATCGAGTGCGCGGAGAAGCGAGTCGTATTCCGTCTACCCGGCGAGGCAGACTTCTACTATTCGTGCAGCGCTGCACCGAAGACGGCAATGGTGATATCAGCAATTTCGGCTAGGCGTATGTTGCATTCGGGCTGTGAAGGGTACTTAGCTTCTGTTCGAGACACCCGGCGGGAATGTGCAGATGCAGCTCAGGCTGAAGTCATTGCAGATTTTCTCGACGTGTTCCCAGACGAGCTGCCCGGAATGCCTCCTGATCGTGAGATCGAATTCAGCATTGACACTTTTCCGGATTCGCGACCGATATCAAAGGCACCTTATCGCATGGCCCCAGCAGAGCTTAAGGAACTTAAAGTTCAGTTGCAAGACCTGTTGGACCGAGGATACATTCGTCCAAGCGTTTCTCCTTGGGGCGCTCCGGTGCTGTTCGTGAAAAAGAAAGATGGATCCATGCGGCTGTGCATTGACTACCGAGAACTGAATAAAGCGACCGTGCGGAATCAGTACCCATTGCCAAGAATAGATGACTTGTTTGATCAGTTGCAAGGTGCAAGAGTTTTCTCTAAAGTTGATCTCAGGTCAGGGTATCACCAGTTGAAAATCAAATCAGAGGATATTCAAAAATCTGCTTTCAGAACCCGTTACGGACACTATGAGTTCCTCGTGATGTCGTTCGGTTTGACGAACGCCCCTGCAGCTTTCATGGATCTGATGAACCGCGTGTTTCGGCCGTTTGTGGATAAGTTT
The DNA here is from genome assembly GCA_036927795.1 of Iris macrosiphon. Classification (NCBI taxonomy): domain Eukaryota; kingdom Viridiplantae; phylum Streptophyta; class Magnoliopsida; order Asparagales; family Iridaceae; genus Iris; species Iris macrosiphon. The sequence goes on along the minus strand of JAYESA010000016.1, from coordinate 107,230,013 downwards.
GTAGTCGTGTTCATAGACGACATACTAATCTATTCCAAGAACGAGGCGGAGCACAAAGAACACCTGAAGATCGTGCTGCAGACATTACGAGACCATCAGTTGTTCGCTAAGCTCAGCAAGTGTGAGTTCTGGTTGAACAGCGTGGCGTTCCTTGGTCATGTCATCTCGGCCGAAGGCGTCGCCGTAGACCCGAAGAAAATAGAAGCGGTGGTGGACTGGAAGCAACCTACGTCAGCCAGCAAAGTTCGAAGCTTTCTAGGCCTTGCGGGATACTACCGTAGGTTCGTGAAGGATTTCTCTAAACTGGCCTCGCCTATGACTCGCCTTACTCAAAAAGGGATTGCATACGAATGGGGTGATGACTGCGAAGCCAGCTTTCGGGAACTTAAGCGGCGTCTTGTTTCAGCTCCGATCCTTGCACTTCCAGATGGGGTAGAAGAGTTTCAGATATACAGCGACGCTTCAGGACTCGGCTTAGGGTGTGTGCTCATGCAGAGGGACAAGGTAATATCGTACGCCTCCAGGCAACTGAAGCCGCACGAGAAGAACTACCCGACGCATGATCTGGAATTGGCGGCAATCGTGTTTGCTCTGAAGTTGTGGAGGCATTATCTTTATGGTGTTGCTTGCAAAATCTTCACAGATCACAAAAGCCTCAAGTATCTATTCACCCAGCGGGAATTGAACCTCCGGCAGCGGCGTTGGCTAGAACTGATTAAGGACTATGACCTAACGATCGCGTATACTCCGGGCAAGGGAAACGTCGTTGCTGATGCTCTGAGTCGGAAGCACGTGGGCTCGTTATCTATAGACAATCGTTTACTTCGAGATCTAGAGGCGATGGGCATCGAGTTTCGAGTTCGGCATCCAGGAGTGCAGCTGGCACCACTCCATCTTGAACTGGGTTTACGTGGTAGAATCAAATCAGCTCAGGAGGGCGATCAGTTCTTAGCAAAGGTGCGCAGATTGATCTCGGCGGGGAAGACGTCTGACTTTATGGCAGGCGAAGATGAGGCCTTACAGATGAAAGGGAGGCTATGTTTTCCTAACGACCCAGAACTCCGAAGGGAAATTATGGCGGAAGCACACTACGCGAAGTATTCTTTACATCCGGGAAGCACTAAGATGTACAAGGACTTGCGCGGGACCTTCTGGTGGCACGGTATGAAGCGGGATGTGGCGACCTTTGTGTCACAGTGCATGGCCTGTCAACAGGTGAAAGCTGAGCATCAGAGGCCCGGCGGGGAACTGCAGAACCTCGCTATTCCCGAGTGGAAATGGGACAACATCACTATGGATTTTATTGTGGGATTTCCGAAGACGCCACGGGGGCACGATGCGATTTGGGTCATAGTTGATCGTTTGACCAAATCAGCCCACTTTCTTCCCATAAAAGTTACTTGGAGCGTCGATCGGTTGGCACAAATTTACATAGATGAGATTGTCCGATTACACGGAGTACCTGCCTCAATCGTCTCTGACCGTGACGGACGCTTCTTATCTCGTTTCTGGACTAGTCTACAAGCTGCTTTGGGAACCAAGCTACAGTTCAGTACCGCATACCACCCGCAGACTGATGGACAGACAGAGAGGACAAATCAGATACTCGAAGATATGTTACGGCTGTGTGCTATTGATTTAAAGACTAGTTGGGACACGCATCTTCCTTTGGCAGAATTTGCGTATAACAACAGTTACCAATCGAGCATCCAGATGGCACCGTACGAAGCACTATATGGGCGTAAGTGTCGATCTTCAATCTGTTGGGACGAAGTCGGCGAGCGGCAGGTACTCGGGCCAGAGCTGGTAGAGCAGGCAGTTGAAAAAGTTCGCTTGATTCGGGAAAGACTCCGCACAGCACAGAGCCGACAGAAAAGTTATGCTGATGCACATAGAAGACCCTTGGAATTCTTGGTCGGGGATCATGTCTTCTTGAAAGTGACGCCGATGCGAGGTGTGATGCGTTTCGGCGTGAAGGGCAAACTGAGTCCCCGGTTTGTCGGCCCCTTTGAGATACTAGAACGAGTTGCAGCTGTGGCATACAGAATAGCACTACCTCCCGCCTTGGCAGAAGTGCATGACGTATTCCATGTTTCCCAACTACGGAAGTATGTGCATGACCCAAGTCATGTGGTTAGTTTTGTACAGTTGGAACTGCGCGCGGACTTGTCATACTCAGAAGAACCGGTGCGGATATTGGATCGTAAGGAAAAAGTACTTCGCAACCGTACGATGTCCTTGGTTCGCGTGCTGTGGCGGAACCATTCAGCTGGGGAATCAACCTGGAAAATGGAATCAGAGATGAAGGAGAAGTACCCTTCATTGTTCATTCAGTCGGAGGTAGGACCTTGTTCTTACGTTTCGGGTCGGCCTTGTTCTTAAGTTTCGGGTCGAAACTTTTTCTTAGTGGTATATTATGTAGTGCCTCAAATCCCGATCCGACCGGGATGTGCACTACGTAATTGGGCTTGTGGCTAGTCCGTTTGAGTCATAACTTAGAACTTCGGCATCTTCTTGCCACGGACGAAATGCGATGATCCTTTCCAACTCATGGAAAGGCCTCTATTGAAACGAGTCCAATAGTTTTCGTGTTTGGTTGCTTGGTTTTCTTGATTGCCGCTTTGGGATTTGATTTGGTGTTGCTTTCGATTTGCTTGGTTTTCGCTGCTGGTTTTATCGTTTGGAGCTTTGATTCTTGGGGAGTTCGGCAAGGAAGGATAGGCAAGATTCTAATTGGTGCTCGTGCTGTGCAGGTCCGCGTAACTGACGCTTGATCGTCGCTAGGCGGGAATCTTTGTTTCAGCTACCTTTTCCTTAACCAGTGAGTGGTTTGGACCCTTCTTTCCTACTTCTTCACGCCAACATCTTTAATGTTTCAAACGTTCACTCGATGATGCCCGGTTGGACGCCTAGGAAATCCTTGCCACAATGCATGCCAGCCACTAAGAAAGGAACAGGGGATTTTGTAGACTAATATTTCTATATGCTTGCACACCTTATAACTGAGTTTGTTTATAAAGGAAGAGTTGGTTGTTGGTGGCGGCCTAGTGCCTCGGATAGAGTTTTGAACTTATGGGATAACTGAATCGGAACACCGCGCTGAGAAAAATATGAACTGTTGCATGAGATATATATTGCTGCTTAACTTCTTTAGTTTAAATCAATGCATTGTATGATATATGAATTGTTCATGCATTGGCATGGTCTGGGACAACTTGTGCACAAGGTTTATCATTTCCTCGAAACGGCTTTCCGGGGCACTGGAACCGTATCGATCCGGAGGGAAATATTTGATTCGTGCTCGTCACGATGCATTGCGGGACCTCCAGCAGGGCTTGCTACCCGGGCTGATAGGGCGCGCCGCTAATGCTTGAATATGTCCCTAAGGTGTCGATCACACCAATGACCGCATAGACTAGAACACATGCTAATCTATTGTCTTGTGCAGATGGTAAGTATACTTGTGTTTCGTTGCAGGGAAGGCGTGCATCGGTTGAGTAAGCAATCGATGCACTGGTTGGATTCGCTATTATTTTCATTCCTATCAAAACATGCAACTGATATGAATTGAATTCACTTGCCTCTTTATAGAAGTCATCTTAATGCATGCTCGCCCCTAATAAGCTAGTGTCGATTTAGTCGAGTGGGTTCATCCCGCTCACCAGTACAAGTTGAGTACTGACCCACGTTATGGGCAACTATTTCAGGCACTCAAACGGTGCAACGCTAGTGGATAGACGAGGAGGTGTTAGGAGCACCTCTATTTTGAAGTATAGTTGGAGTCAGATCATTTTGGAGGCTTGGACTTTCAACCTATACAAGGACGTAATGTATGAACGACGTGGACTATCTGATGGAGCGCGCCCTGCCTTTTGAGTTTATCTTTTGTAATGCAAATCAAGTAGCCGAGAGGCGCATCAATGTAAACTCTATGTAAATTACTCTGAATTATCAATGAAAAAGCATGTTTCTTCCTGCACTGTGTTCAAATCTCTGTGAATGTGTTTTATAAATTGTGTTTCAAAATGGGTTCCTATAACTGCAAGTCCTTGCCTTGTACGAGCGCAACTCCAGGCTCGTACGGCATCACGCCCCAAGCGAGGACGAATCGGTTCCGTAAAGGATCAAGCGAGGACGACCGACCCTTTCGGGATCGGGGCGTGACATATTGGAGGGCCAAGTGAATACTGCTCAACAAAACTTGACACATGTGGGTGTCATCCATGCAAGTTTTGTTGATTCTCTGTCTGAACTATCTCTCTTGAGTAATGACGAAGCAAGACTGGAACTAGCTTGCACCAAAATTTTAAACTCCAGGAACGAAAGGATGGATGCTTTAGCACAACTAATCCGTGATTTAACTGCTCCTCCATAATGATGGATTATGTACTTTTTGCTCCTCCTTTACCATGTAATTTGTTATTCTCAGAGATAATGAAGACACATTTTCTGACTCTGTGGACCCATCACTTATTATTAGAATATAAATGATAGGCTAAGAAGAAAGTGATATCAGAGGTAATATGGACATGATATACTTTCGGTAACTGGTTTTACTGAATATATCTATTCAGAGGTAATATGAACATGATAGAATATGATCCAACCTAATTTGTATACAAAATACTATCAGAGGTAATATGGACATGATAGGTTTTAAAGTTTTAAATTAGTTAAACATATCTATTCAGAGGTAATATAAACATGATAGAATATAATTCAACTAATCTTTGTACATAGTATCATCAGAATGAAATCTTCATCATACTCCATTAAGCAAGGGAGATCAAGCATAATACTTCTTCAGGAATTTGCCATTGATAGGAGCCATTATCAAATCTCCATTAGGCTTGGCTAATCTGTAAGCGCTATTTGAAAATATTGTTTCAATCACATAAGGGCCCTCCCATTTGGGCTGGAATTTCCCCTTACTTTTATGCGTAATGATCATTGGCCTCTTCACAGCTAAAACTAGATCACCAACTTTGAACACTCTTTCCTTCACTTTTTGATTAAAAGCTCTGGAGATGCGTGCTTGGCAGAACTTAATGCGCTATTGAGCTTGAAGGCATTTTTTGTCTAACCCTTCTAGCTCTTGAAGTCTTAAACGATCATTATTTTCCTTAGTCAGCTCATTAGCTATTTCTATTCTGAGTGATGGAATTTGAATTTCAATAGGGAGAACTGCTTCACACCCGTAAACTAATGAAAATGGAGTACAACCCGTTGGTGTTCATACCGTTGTGCGGTATGCCCATAGACATTCCCCCAATTTCTCGTTCTAATCTTTTTTATTCGAAGAGACAAATTTCTTCAAGAGTTTGATAATGGTTTTGTTGAAGGCTTCTGCCAAACCATTAGCAGCAGGATTATATGCCGTTGAGGCCACATTTTGTATCTGATTATTATCGCAAAATTGGTGAAACGCTTGACTGATGAATTGAGGCCCATTGTCATGAATTATCCTTCGGGGTATCCCAAAGCGATAAATTACACGATGCTTGATAAAGCTGATCATATTGAATGTCTTTACCTCAACAAGAGGAATTGCCTCCGCCCATTTGGAGAAATAATCAGTGATAGCTAATATAAACCGATGTCCTCTAGAAGATGAAGGATGAATAGGACCAATGATATCCATACCCCATGCTTCAAAGGGCCATGATGAAATAGTAGGATATAAATATTCAGAAGGTTGATGTATGAAATCTGCATGAACCTGACAGGCTTTGCATTTTCTTGTATATTCTACGGCATCTGCAATCATAGTAGGCCAGTAGTAGCCCATCCTGCTGATACGATCCTGTAACTTAGGGTCGGGTTGATGTGCTCCACATACTCCATCATGAGCTTCTCGGATAATCCGCCTTGCATCATCACCAGAGAGACATCGTAACAATAGTCCATCATATGTTTGGCGATACAAACTTTGTGAAAAAGCATCAAAATAGAAACGTAGCGATCGTCTTTTGATAGATGCTGCTTCTTTAGGATCCTCTGGTAAGATTCCATATGACACGAAGTCTATAAAGGGACTTCTCAAATCTTTCTTAGGAGGAACCATGTTTATAACATAGCTGCGTTCTATGTGAAATTTTTTTTTCACACAAAATAAATCTTTGTTAAGAAGGATCACTGAATTCTGCCTTCTTGCAAGAATTGCTAGATCTACAGCTAGACTGGCCAGAGCATCAGCTTCCAAATTTTGAGATCGAAGAACATGTTCTAAGAAGAATCCTTTAAAAGATATTGCTATCTCGATTGTTGTTCGGTGATAAGGAATGAGATCTGGATTGCGGACTTCATATATTCCTCTGACCTGATTGACGATCAGCTGAGAATCACCAAAAGCTTTCAAGTATTCAATATCTAATTCTTTAGCAACATGAAGCCCAATTAATAGAGCATTATACTCTGCCACATTATTAGAGCATGGTTTACTAAGAGAATAAGCTCGATAAATGACGAGTTTATTAGGAGTCACCAGAATAATCCCTACCCCTGAAACCATATTTTCTTTGGAACCTGTTCTGGAAGCACCATCAAAGAATAGGTGCCATGTATCACCTTCCATTGCCAAATTACATTCTGTAACTAATCGGGAATGTCATCATATAATTTGGAGGTTTCTGGAATTGGATAGGCAGCTAAGAAATCAGCCATGGCTTGACCTTTCACGAATTTCTGAGGGACGTACACCATATCATACGGTGTCAATAGCATTGCCTAAGTCGCGAGTTGGGAATTAAGAATACTTGGCTTATTCATCAATAACCGAAGGGGATTGATTCTGGATATGATATGAATAGTTTGGCCTATCACATAATGTCGCGTCTTCTGAATGGCAAACATTAGGGCAGAGCATTCTTTTTCCACTGGGTTATACCTGTGTTATGTTCCGACCATCATCCTACTTAGATAATAAATAGCCTGTTCATGACCCTCATTGTTCTTCTGTGCAAGGAGAGCCCCTAAAGAATGATCCATTGCTCGAACATACAGCAAAAATAGTCTTCCTATGACAGGAGGCACCAGAACTGGAGGATTAGTAAGATAGCGTTTGATATCATTAAATGCTTGTTGACAGGCTTTGTCCCATATAAATAACACGCCTTTCTTCATTAGAAGAGAAAAAGGTTGACATCTTCCAGAGAGATTGGATATGAATATCCTGATATAAGCTAGACGACCCTGAAATCCCCTAAGTTCTCTGAGATTATGGGGCGGTCGTATTTCTAGGATAGCTTTTACTTTATCAGGGTCAACTTGAATACCTTTAGCAGTAATGACAAATCCCAGAAATTTGCCACTGGATACACCAAGCAAGGACTTTGTAGGGTTCATTTTGAGTTGATATTGGCGCATCAAATCAAATATTGTCTTCAAGTCTTGAATGTGATTATCCTTGAGGCAGCTTTTGACAACAATATCATCTACGTAACATTCCACCGTTTTGCGTAAATGCTCATGGAATATGTTACTCATAGCTCGTTGATATGTGGCCCTGGCATTCTTCAATCCAAAAGGCATGACTGTATAGCAATATACTCCTAATGGTGTACGAAAAGCAGTATGCTTCTCATCTTCAGGATTCATTTTAATTTGATTATATCCTAAAAATCCGTCCACGAAAGAAATGCGCTCAAAACCACACGTATTATCGATCATGGCGTCTGTAATGGGAAGAAGGAATTCATCTTTTGGGCAGGCCGTATTTAGATCTCGGAAGTCAATGCAAACACGCACTTTTCTATTTTTTTCATAACTGGGACAACATTAGCGACCCAATCAGGATGTTGTTCTTCCCGGATGAACCCACAGGCTATTAATTTCTTAATTTTAGCTTCAATGGCATCCATCATATCTGGGCGGTTGTTGATTTACAGGCTTTGAATTAGACAATATATATTGAGTTTATGGGTAGCCGCTTTTGGATCAAGACCTGGCATATGTTCATAATTCCAAGCAAAGACATCGATATATTCTTTTATCAGCTGGATTATTTCTTCTCTTTCTTCTTCAGAAAGATTATTACTGATAAATATCGGCTTTGGTGAAAATTCATCCCCAATATTAACTTGGATAACCTTATCTTCAGTGGGTGGTTCTTTTCGCTCGAACAAGAGTTCCCATTGTGTATCAATTTATTGTGCCCAAGATTCATTTTCAAATGGTTCAGATTCTTGTTCCTCTATTTCCAGGGAATCTGTCAACACCATATTTACTGATAATCCCAGTTCAAATTCATCATCTAAATTGGAGGATGACAAATCATCTTGAGAAGAGAAAATGGTCTCATCACTTGACTCAGAGTTGTTTGGAGTTGTAAGAGATGTGGTATACCCTAACCCGAAGCGAGTTTGTTGACAGTAAGAAGCACCATGCAACGGTATTCGTCTGTCTTTTCCATAATTGAGGCCTTGCTTCAACTTCAAATCATAACCCATATTTTGCATAATATTTAAAGCCTGTGGGCTATATCTGTGGATTTGCATTTTCCCAACATCAAACTCGTGAGATTCTTCTTGTACAATCGGTCTATTCCGCATTCGACCGAAGACTATTGGATGCTGATCGTTGCAAGTAGGTGGAACAATAAAGACAGAATCTTCATGTGGCCCATAAGTCATGACGACATTAGATGTTGACGCTACTTCCCACACATATGGATGATCGAAGTATATAGCTTCCAAGATTTTTTTTGCTATGGGTTCTATATCTTTATGAGAAGAAAATTCGTTAGTTGTATTATACCATATTTCCTCTTGATCCATATCTTCATTATTTTTCGATGATATTACGATAGAAGATTTTTGATTAGGAAATTGGGCGTTAGTATACTGGAAAAAATAATCTTTATTATCATCAGCAAACACGTCCCTGATTATATTTACATCAGCTAACTGCTTATTGCGCCTAAGGTCAATGACCAAAGGTGGAGGTTTCTTGTTCAGATTGATCACTAGAGGATCATTTCCTCCTTCCAACTTTGTTTTGTCCAAATGAATAGTCATAGGTTCCAAGACTTTTGGACGGATAATCCGCCCTTTCACTTGGATCGACAAAGGTTGCTCAGCAGATGGTTCTCCTAGCTCATGATGGAATTCTTCCTCCATTTTGCCTGACACCTCTTTCATATAGTCTTGAGTGTACAATATGGCATCAGAATAGTAGGATTCAACTCCTTTGAACGGATTGAGATCAACAAATTCTATTTTCACTGTTCCTTGAGTATCTACATATTTGAAACATTGATGTAGAGTTGAAGGAACAATATTGTGATCATGGATCCATGGTCTACCCAACAGAATATTATAAGACACCTCCGAATCAATGACAAAGCATGTAGCCAATGATCTAAGATCACCAATCTGGATTCTCAGACGAATCTTCCCTAATGGTCTATTTTTCCTCGCATTAAAGCCCATAATTGTAGTGGTAGTGTAAGCCAATTCACTGGTAGGAATTCTCAATGGTCTTAGCGGACTATGAGGGATAATACTGATTGACGATCTTGGATCTATGTGAATCTGGTCTACCTCAATGGAGCCGACATATCCTGTATAATAAAGAGGCCTATCATGTTTGTTATGTTTCAACAACATATCCTCTTGAGTGAAAGTGATGTTAGGGATTACTTCCATCACACTATGGCATTGAGGACATGCCACAGGCTCTTTATCAGGGGACTTGAGCTGAGTCAAGCATACATCTTCTTGCATTAATGCTTCACTCAAGGCTTAACGAGTGTCTTTGGATAGACGAAGTAGCTCAAAAATGGACAATCTGGCTGGAGTATTAGCCAACTAAGCCAAGATGTCGAAGTTATACGGTTTCTCTAAACCTTTGTTTTGAGTGTTCTTCAGAGGTTTATCGAAACGAACTTCTTTTTGTTTGCCTTTATCAGAAGTTGATTTAGAAGGGCCTGCCTCTGGTATTACAGGTTCAGACTCTGGAGGTTTGGAAGCTAAAGTGTCTACCGTTGCTTCTTTCTGATTCCCTTCATATTCTTTGAGGTAGGCTTTTCTTGACCGTATTCCGGTTGCTAAAGCCTCTTTTTCGATGTCGGGGATATTTCAACCATATGACATGGGTTACATCTTGAATTCTTCTTAGACTTAGCTTTAGCAGCTTTAGTTTCTTCCTCAATTTCTGATACTAGATCAGGGTGAACCCACATGATCTCCCCACGCTTGGTAGTTAGGGGCACTAAATCTTGATTTTGACCCCTGGTAGGAGGGAGATTAACAATATCCATCATTATCCGTAGAATAGGTACTACACCATCCGGTACTTCTTGAGGGGAAAAATTGCCAAATTGGAGTGAGATCATATTTGCAGTGACCGTCTTCTCGTTATTACGCAAAGTGATGTCTTTGGCGTCGATCAACTCCTGGATTTTCCTTTTCAGTACATAGCATGCCTTTGTGGGGTGATGTATGTATCTGTGAAAAATACAGTACTTAGGATTATCTGTACTGCCGACTTCATTTGGACGCTTTATCTCTGGTAGAGTAAGCTTGCCACTTTTGACTAGACAATCAAATATGCTTAGAATATCATTGTCGTCAAAAGAATATTCTTCTTTAGGTTTGGAAGTTCCAGAATTCGTCTGCGTAGTTACCGGAATATTTTGTCTGGATGTATTAATTGCTAGGGCTTCCTTTCCTTTTGAACTATGAGTATTGCCATTATTGGAGGATGAACGCTTTCCTTAATCAGAGATAGAGATCATGATTCCGTTGTCACGAGCCTTCCGACTCTTATCTTCAGTGGCTACTGCCGATATGATAAATGAGGGCCAATCATAGAACTGTTATGGTCCCATGAATACTGAGATCAGTAGGAGTAGGTTCTTTCTGCAAATGTCCACCAAGGATGAATCTGGAACTCCATGAGGCATCTGTAAAGTAGCCTGACAAAAGCGTTCAATAAAAGTACGAACGTTTTCTTTTTCCTTCTGCTTTACTTCAATGAGTGATGACATAGACATGTCCATTCCTCCCTCATAGAATCGAGCGAAGAATAGAGTTTTGAAATCTTCAAAAGAAGTAATGCAGTTGTCAGATAGACTACGATACCATTGGTAAGCTACTCCAGACAGACAGCCTTTAAACACTCAAGTGAGAAGGGCATCATTTCCTTGCAACAATACCGTCATTATGCTGAAGTAGTTCATATACTAGCTTGACGACATCTTTCCCTCAAATAAAACCATAGCCTGTGGTTTATATTTTGGTGGGAAAGGGATCTCATCCCAGACAGCTGGATATGGCTGGTTAATTCCTAACTTCTTGAGCTGATCTTTATGTTTCAAGACATCAAATTGGGCTTTCAATTCCCGAACTGTTTGTATTGGATCTTCAGATAGGAGAGGAATAGCAGAAAGGTGAGAGATTGGATGTATTATAACTCCAACAGGAGGTAATACATTCTCCGGGTTAAGAGGTTGAGGAGCAGCCGATTCTTGATTTTGAACAGGCTCTTGGCTTGCATTGGCTGGTGGTATGTCTACCCCCACACGTAGTTGAGTCGGAGGAACAGGTGTTTGAGCTATTGCAGTTGTATGTTGAGTCACCATCATTTGGTGCATACTCTCCATTATGGTATGCATTTCTTTAAGTGATGTTTCCAATGCAGTGATGCATTGTTCAGTACTTCCTGATAGGGAAGCTTCTTCATGTTCGTCTCCAACAGCATAAACTCCTATTTCTCTAGATGCCACTGAGAGATTAGTATAGATCTTTGTAGAGATTGAATCTATACTTTCAGCATCTGGTTCAAAAAATTGGCCACTCCTAGTGTCGAAATCTGAAGAATATGAAGCTGATTGTCGTGGCCTCGAGTGAGTGTTTCGAAAAACACCTTCTTCAAAAGTCTCGATGAGTCTGTCAAATCTCCTTTGGCTTGGAGTTCTGGAGGGATGACGTCTTGAACTCGACTTTCCTCTAGGAATATGCGAAGCTATGTTTACTGAAGCAAATGTTGGTTCTTCTTCCTATAATGACAAAGAATAGTTTAATCGGTCGAACACTGACCGTTTTGCTTTAGAACAGCAACAGTTAATTACAACCTTATAACTATTACAATAATGTTCTCTAGGGGGTATGATAGACATATTAGGAGATCCCCTGTCTTTGCATTTCTGGATCAAGAAATCACGCAAATCAGGGAGATTACCAGAAGAAGAAGAAGGCTTATTCTGCCTTTTTACATCAGTAGGAATGTGTAGATTAGGAACCATAACCCTTTCTCTGCCATAGGAATACAACAGTCCACCCATATGAGTAGCATATGATCCATCATCTGTCTGAGGAGCGTATCTTCCCGTAAAACGAGTCTTCTTTACGCGGACAGACTTATCCTGGCATAATTTGGATTTTTGCATAGGTTCGCGTAAAATAGTGAAAGTCCTCAAACGGCTTTCAGCGTCACACGTAATCTGTAAAGTGGAAACTTTCTTCTCTTGTGGGCGTAAAAGCTTAGAGGTTGAAGGATTCGTCACTTGTTTTCCTTTGATGTGATCAAAGGGTACATCTGCCTCATCATAGACGGGAAATATAATTTTACGCGCATGGCGTGTTTGAAATTTCCGAATTGGCACTGAGGCTGTGTTGTCACAACTTTGTCATGTTGGCGTAAAAGGCTGTGTTGTCACAACTTTGTCTTGTTGGCGTAAAAGGCTGTGTTGTCACAACATCTGCCTTGCCAAAAATTTTGTCTACCACGTCACAGACGGGAGACAAAGGTTTACGCGCAGGACGTGTTTGAGACTTCTGGATTGGCACTGAGGCATTGCCAGAAGTTTTGTCTACCACATCACAAACGGGAGACAAAGGTTTACGCGCAGGGCATGTTTGAGACTTCTGGATTGGTACTGAGGCATTGCCAGAAGTTTTGTCTACCATGTCACAGACGAGAGACAAAGTTTTACGCACAGGGCGTGTTGGCTGTGTTGTCACAACTTTGTTGATCAGTGAATGAGAACTTGCAGGAAGGGTAGAGGACGTCTTAGGCATCCACACTTTATACAGCTTCCTGTTATTATGGACAGAGGATGAATGAGAACTACCCCCTGCATGAAGCATGTCTTCATAGGCAGATTGGTCGAACTGGACGACCAAAGTCTTCTTCGTTGATCTGATGGATACAACATCGTGTTGAGCAATTATTTTCTCGTCAGAGGAGAAAGTCGTCCCCAGCATAGTCGCCATTTTGTTTGGATAAAAAAAGTTTATACAAAACTTTTGCTTACAAATGTTTGTCAAATCTTTTCTCCAGTAGAGTCGCCATTTTGTTTGGATAAACAAATGTTTATACGAAACTTTTGCTTACAAACGAGAAAAGAAAAAAGTATAAATAATCCTATACGAGGATATTAAGTACAATAAAATAATTCTGGGGAAGTATTGCTATGGAAGTCTGATCTGCAGTCGATCACTTTGTTCCTTGGACTACACGATGATGAAGAAGTGCTGGAGAAGAAGCTTCAAACTTTCTCTGAACTGAAGGCAAAAGCCGGCCAAAGAAAAGTTGCAAGTAGGATCGAATTCTTGTTACCAAAGTTGTCAGCCAAAACCCATTCCCCTTTACCCTGTGACCAGGGGTCTCTATTTATAGAGATCAATCAAATAACTACCTGGTTGGCGTAAAAGCCAAATGATTGTCTTGTTGGCGTAAAAGGCCAAACTGTGAAGAAGATTGCCTCATTTACGCTGCGGTTATGACAACTGCTACCCACGTTCCAATCATCTTCTGAATCTGCGTATGACACGTATCCCTTTATAAGTTAACGCGTATAACTGCTTGTTAAAGATTATGGCATGCAAGCCACGTAGGTAACTACCCTTGCGTAAAATGGTTGGCGTAAAAGCCAAATGACTGTCTTGTTGGCGTAAAAGGCCAAACTGTGAAAAAGATTGCCTCCTTTGCGCTGCGGTTATGACAACTGCTACCCACGTTTAAATAATCTTCTGAATCTGCGTATGACACGTATCCCTTTATAAGGTAATGCGTATAACTGCTTCTCGAAGATCATGGCATGCAAGCCACGTAGGTAACTACCCCTGCGTAAAACTTGATGATTCATGAATAATAGATAACCAGCGTAAAATAGCCAATTATCCTTCACGACTGAGGTCTTGAGCGTATTCTGGGCTAAATAGCCTTATCAACGTACCTTTGTAAATATAGCCGAGTTGGCATATTTCGAGGAGATAGCATACGGCATACTCCTATAGTTAAAACTAGCCTGGTTGGCGTAAAATGCAAGGATGGTGATGTGAGCGTATTAGTCACAGTCTTAGCTTTCATAGTCATGACAAATTTTAAAAATAGAACAAAATCTCGTGCATTAAATACAGAGATATGCCTCAATCTCGTGCATAAAATACAGAGATATGCCTCGAGGTCTGTACAAGAAACAGCTTTTGGCGTGGCGTCTGATTTTGTCTTGTCTTAAGCATAAAAACTCATTTCTGTCAATGTAGAATAGGCAGCGTATTCAGAAGATTCTAGTTTTCTTTCTTTGAATGCGTAAAAATGATTTGTTTCAAAAATATGTCACAAAATGACAACTTGGGTCTTTGTGCAAAATCATCATCACAGCCGTTCTCTCGATCATCGTGCAGTACTTTTGTTAAATGTCAGGTTCACTGATTTGACTGACAAATTCATCCGAGAGATATTGAGAGTTCCTCGTACAACTTTAAGCTGCATTAAAAACAACGTATTTTAAACTTTACGCAGGAAGGTATAGCAACCTTTTATGCAGAACAGCCTTGAAGCTCTGCTTTACGCGGACAGCTTTGAAGCCCTATTTTATGCCAAACAACCTTGAAGCTTTATTTTACGCAGATAGCTCTGAAGCTCTATTTTATGCCAAACAAACCTGAAGCTCTGTTTTACGCAGACAGCTCTGAAGCCCTATTTTACGCCAAACAGTCTTGAAGCTCTGTTTTACGCAGACAGCTCTGAAGCCCTATTTTATGCCAAACAGCCTTGAAGCTCTGTTTTAAGCAGACAGCTCTGAAGTCCTATTTTATGCCAAACAGTCTTGAAGCTCTATTTTATGCAGACAGCTCTGAAGCCCTATTTTATGTCAAACAACTTTGAAGCTCTGTTTTACGCGGACAGCGACTTCATGTATGTTGGGGGTTTTGACTATAAAATACGTGGACAATTTCCCAGCATATTTTATGATTCTAGACCAACGTTCCCAGAATAAGCAAAATAGCTAGAAAGCACTTCCCTTTTGTCCAATTTGGACACAGGAGCAAAACGATAATTTCGGATCAAAGTGGGGTCCACATGTGAGCCACTTTTTACCAAAAAGTGTGCCAGGGGTAACGGTCTCTAAATGGGACAAATTATAGGTCAAACAAACTCTAAATATCAGTACGAACTCAACGGTATCTCCAAATATTGAATCCGATGAGCCGAACATAATTTTGCCCAAAAAGTCAACCGTGGGGTCCACCAATTGGCGACTTGGTCAACTGTCTCAGAATTGCATAAAAATTGGGTCACAAGAACAGCGTGTTACCACGAGTCCAGTGGCACAAGTTTCGTCAAAATCTGACAAGCGTATAAAAAATACGCAGGACTTTTGCAAAAGTTACGACACGGAGATTTTTCGTGGATACAGGCTGATTCTGAGGCGCACACGCATTCGAATCAGTTTCCAAAAAATTTTACGTATCCGGGTATACTGCGCGCACCTTTTGGTACACTTGGTACACGGCAGGGCAGTCCCGTTTGGTGGGACGTGCTCCGTTTCGCAATTTTTGGGAATCTGAAAAAAGTTAGTTTTTGGGTTTTTTTACCTAATTTATTTTAACATACAGTAGCAATTAAATTAATGTAATTAACAGAAATTAAACTAGGTCAAGTGGTCTCAGCATACAAAAAATAAAAATTAGATTCGGATCTCTGTGGTGGGAGATACGAACCCGGGAACATAGGTAGTCACCGTAGTTTTCTGTGATACCCAAAAGTGGTCTTTTTTCGTCAACTTGGACACTATTTTTACCTAGGGTTACGCACAGTTTGAGGTCAACTATCATACAGATATTGAAGTGGGTTAAGTGGTGAACGTACCAGTAAAGACAGGGTCAAGTTTTGTCGAGCAGGGGCGCAGGAAACGGAGCGTGAACAAGGCTTCACTGCAGTTAAATTCTGTTGTTGGTGCGGGGTGCTCGCGCGGTCGCTCGGTCGCGGAGATGGACGGTGGTGGCGGCCTGGTTGGGCTGTGTCGAGAGCGGTGCTCTCTCGGAGGAAGATGGGAAATAAATTAGGGTTAGGGTTTACGTCGATATATAGATATATATAGAAGAGAGAGAGAGAGAGAGAGAGAGAGAGAGAGAGAGAGAGGGTCGGGTGGGGGGGTTGTTCCGCGCGGGGGGGGGGGGGGTTCACATGCTGCCGTAGCTGATGTTCCTTTGAAGGGGTATGGGTTTAGTTAGGGTCGCGGGTGGGTTAATGTAGTAATGGGTTTAGGGTTTGGTTAGGATATAGTGGGTTGCGGGTTTGAATCCAATAAGAATCCATTTCTTTTTCTTTCTTTTTCTTTTCTTTCTTTTTCTTTTTCTATTTCTATTTTCTCTTTTTTCTTTTCTAATTTCTATTTAATAACCATATATATATATATATATATATATATATATACAACTAAAATTCTAAAAATTATTTTAGTGCATACAATAAATCTGTCAGTCGCCCACATGGTCTCCTACATGTAATAAATTAAAAAAAATTTATACTTGCTCCATAAATCTTCTAAATGCACAAAGACCTAAAATAAAAATTAAATAAAATCTATTTCCTTAATTTTCTCATAATTACTACATTTCACTTAATAATTAATTAAAAAGGTAAATACGATTTTTAGGATTAGGGGTTTTACAGCTGGAGACGTATCCAGTACAATATAATCTAACTAGCTAAGTCACTACTGGTGTCTCCTCTATTGGAAGTGGCTCCTCTTGAGGCTCTAGAATAGACCCATCGTCTATTCCCGGTCCATAATAATTGGGACAGAAGTCTTCAAGATCCTCTAAAATATGTTATCCAGTCAGGATTTTGAGCGAAGCACATAAACTAAGAACAATTCCAATTATAATAATAAAAAATATAAAGCAGTGAGTAAGGAATATACATATTGGAATAAAATACTGGAATACAAGGAAAGCTAGAGAGTCAATAATCGTATCATAGATAAATAACTAGCAATGAGTACACTAGTAAAAGTAAGCAGTAAAAATAGTTAATGTGAATACAAGCAATGTATGAATTAGAAATAGAGAAAAATACTGGCTAAGTGCCTTGAAATTTTTGTTTGCTAGGTGATCGGCTAGGGACTAGATCAGGCTTGTTATATATGATTAGCTATGATACATGTGAGGTCAGGCTAACCATCTTGTTAGCTATGATGCGAGCAAGAGTCAGGCTAATCATATATAACACGCTATGAGGCATGTTATATGGTCAGGCTACACCCTACGTAAGATGTGGGATAAACTATGATGCATGTAAGGTAGGGTATGATCACATAATATGCTAATATTTCTCTGTCCTCGGCTAATACGATGGATCTAATCACGAATCCTCGTGACAGGTATCTATGATACTATTCCGTGTAGATACTATGTCGAAAATCAAGTATAACACTATAAACTAGAATCATAGTAATAATAAAAAATAACAAAAACTGTCAGAGAATGTACTCGCATATGGTCCTGATAAATATGTGAGGATCGATATCCAAAATATAGTCCCAAAGACCTATATATAAGGTATCAGATCCTGACCTATCCCATATCATAAACCAACTGCCACACACCACACCTTCTTACTGATATGCCTAACCCGATTCCCTATATTGTGACACAGTGTCACAATCACTACATACCGTCACCAACTATACATTTACACCCACATATGCAACACCAGCTCCCCATGTGTCAAAAATATGCATCCTCATCACTATCTTAAACTCAATATACACACAATTATATATTTTCTAACCCAGAGATCTATAAGTATCTATGTCAAAAAAGATGACGTATCACAACATATCCCGATACACCCTATCCGTATCCATCTGTGGACACATAGCTACCCCTACTATACAAATATAGGTCTAAATAAACATATTTTACTCAATGACACACACTTGGTGCACCAATATCAGATTTTCCCTAATTTTGGCATAAAACTCAATGTAGAAGTCAATATAGGGGTCATAAGAACCTAGTTCTTCTTCCTATATGTAGCCCTAATGCATGGATGGGCTCATAATACTCAAATATAATAATTAGAATCTAATTAAAGAGGTATTTCAGAATTTTACCGATTGGAAGATGTATTTCTAATAAAAATACAATAGGACACGTTTTGGACACAAGCTCCTAGCAAACTCCGTCTTCTCCAATGATCCTAACAATCCAAGCTCCTAGTGCTCCTTGAGGATAATTAGGAAAGTTATTGGAAGTATTTTTGTAGGATTTGGTAGAGGAATAGATCAATTTAGGGAAGAACACCAATAGAAAATAATTTGGATAAAGAATGTGGATAGAGAATCTAGCCCCCTATATTAAGGCTGGCCACTTAACCCTAGGGTTGGGTTGATGCAAAAATTCCACAAAGATCCCATTGAGTTTTCATAAAGAAATTAATTAGTGGAAATGTTTCTCTTCCTAATGAAGGTTAAGTCAAAACCTTAATTAGTGAGAATGGTTAGCTAATTTGGGTCTATTGTGACTAGTCTAAGTGTTGAGTCTATGGTCATGTAAAGTCTAGTCCACTAACCAATAATATTATTAGTTATAATATATACATTATACATATTATATTTAATATATATAAACATAATATATAATTATTGCAAAATAACAAAAATACTCCTACTCTAGAAATGTGGTGGTGACACGTGCTCCTTGGAATATAATGTGCTGAGATGTGCAATATCCAAGTAGTTCAAAGATATCTCTTTATTCATAAAATAAGGTATCTTATACTCAGAAATTATATCGTCAAGAGAAGGGACGTTAGCATGGGCTACTACATACTCCTCCAGTTCGTCCTTTCCGAGATCTACCCCTAATATGAGCGGCTGCTTCGGAGGTCTCCTGTGCAGCTTTACCACTTGAGGTTCGGAAGTCGTAGTAGGTGCCGAATCTTTTTTCAGCGGTCGACTCGGTCTACGAAGGTGAACTACCAGAGGTTTTGGTGCTTTCTTGTACAAATTTTCCATGAGGAGAGGGGCTGTGTCGGGAGCGCGTACTTTGAGATGGAATCTCAAGGGATCATCCGATGTTGTCTCAGTCTTTGCGTCATCGTCGGCATTATTGCCACCTTCATCTTGGTGGACTTGTTTATAGAGGATCAGGTCAGAGTAATAGGCCTCAACCCCTTTAAATGGATCTACGTTAGCAAATTTTGTCTTGACGATGTCATGATCGTTTACGTATTTCAAACACTGGTGTAAGGTTGGCAGTACGATCATATAATGGGGTATCAATGGACATCATAATAGGATATTATAGAATACGTCTACGTCTATGACATAGCAGGTGACCTCTATTTTTAAATCGTCGATCTGACATTACAAGCGAATCTTGCCCAGATGGTAGCTCCTCCCTGCATTGAAGCAACTAATGGCATTATTGGTTGCTGCGAGGCGATTCATTGTGATGCCCAAGTTCTGAAGCAGACTCCGTGGGATGATACTGATTGACAAGCCAGGGTCAATGTGCATCCGGTCCACTATGATGGCCCCGATCTACCCTATTTAATACAAAGGACGATCATGCCGATTGTTCTTTAGCAACATGTCTTGTTGCGAGAACGGGATATTGGGTATCGCCTCCATAACATTATTGCAGTGGGGGCATGTGGTAGGATCCTTAGCTCACAGTTTAACCTGAGCCAGGTAGGTATCGACATTCTATAATGCCTCACTTAGAGCAGCCTGAGTGTCTTTGTTGAGATGGAGAAGCTCGAATAGTGATAACTTCTTTGGGGTATTGTCCAGTTGTGCCAAGATGTCAAAATTGTAGGGCTTGTCCAGCCCCTAAGCGGTATCTTTGTGCAGCGATTTGTCGAAGAGAGTTTCTTTCTGCTTGGACTTGTCCGCTGCTGGAGGCTGGGATGGACTTGGATCGGATGCGACGATTGGAAGGGCACCATCGTCAGAGATGTTGTACTCTCTTTGGTACAACATGCCTGACCTCGTTGTTCCTACTATAACTTTTTCGAAAGGAATAGAAACTGTGTGGCCGAAATTAGACTTCTTGCCCTTCAACTTGGGGGCATAAGCTGTTGTTTCCTGCATAAAGCCTGGAGCAAGATTTGGATAGATCCAAATGACCTCCCCATGTGATATGGCAAAAGGTATCAGCCCGACTGTTTGGTCACGAGCTGGTAGGAGATTGACAACCTCCATTGTTGCTCGGAGGATCGTGATTACTCCGTCTTGGTCTTTCTGTAGAAGCATGAAAAATCTATAGGCCGTATAAGAACTCGTGCCGCATAAAACATGATCTATGCGGCCAGATGGAAAGCCGCATAATAATCTACATGCGACCAGAGCAACCAAGGATCAAGAGGCCGCATAATGAGCTCTTGACACAGTTTCCAATGTCTGACATAAAGTTCTAACAGCTTCAAAATTCGTAAAAGGGACAAAATACAAAAAGACAAAAAGTCATATCTGCATTGATGGCCTCGACAGACGTGCCATGCCACGTATCCTCCTATCAGCGGCTTTGGCCATAAGCTGCCTCGTTAACATGCGGCTGTAGTGTCCATTCAACCAAAGTCAGACAAGAGGACGTATATGGCCTGGATGAGCATGCGACAACGATGACATGCGGCCTGAGTGTCCATCTGACCAAGGCCAAAAAGTACTCCTATGCGGCAAAGACGGCCATGCGGCCCCTGACTCACAAGATCTTTCTGTTATAACCAAAGAGATCCTCGCACAGTTAATGCTGACTATGTGTCCAGCTGACCAACTCATTCACCCATTGGGTTGAAACAACCCCGAGATCTCATCAACAAAATATCTTAACCAAGCTTATGTGGCAGCTTGCCCGTATTATGCGGCTACCGTCACAACCTTATTTTGCTAGAGGAGCCCCATGACTATATGCAAAACCCATAGCACGTTAACATGGAGGCTATAAATAGCAGGGTATCTGCCATGCCCCAGTCCCAAAATACATAGGATTAGGAATATGTAAGCATGCCAGCCGTATGTATATGGCAACTCCAATATATGAAAACCATAACACATACGTACGATGTATTATGAATAACAATCCATAAGTGGTATAGGTTTTATGTTATAGGTCGCAGGGCATAACTAGATCTCATCCACAAAATCAAATAGAAATGAATAACCAATCAACTATATAACTGAATCAAGTATAAAATGCTTGATAAGAATAAGTAGTTGGATGGAGACAAATCCACTACCAAACTAGAATATAATAAAAACAAAATAAGTACATCATCTAATGATCAGAGAGGCTCGAAGGAAAGATCTTCTCGAAAGAGAGATAAGTAGCAAGTCATGATCCGTGCTCCTACGAATAGTCAAGATCGTCTACACCTTGAAAGGGACCAGGTCCTTAGAGGGACGTAACAAGATACATAAAAGCATGCCAATTGAATACAGTAAAACATGCATAATAGACATAAATTATATAAGTACGATGTACTATACAATCTATATAAAATTTCATAGTGAGGATAACTTTTTGACATATGGGCATGTGTAGGCTACTCGCCCTATCTCACAACTCACACACACGTCCATGTACATCAGAAGCCATCATACCTCGAGGATAGCGACCATCGCGACACCAAAAATTGATATAACTCGAGGGTAGCGACCCTCGCGACACAACTACCGTAGTGCGTGCTAGTTACTAGGTTTACCAGAGCAGGTAGCCCATATGCCTACTGATTGTCCTCCTCTCCCATGATACTATGTGTCAAGTATGTGTCAACATATATAGTATATAATAATTACTGAAAGAAACACATAGATAATGAATATATAAAAATATGATAAGCTGGCAAAGTACTGTAAGCAATTTGACAAGGTACACTTGTTTGGCAAAAAAACTGCGAAGTGTAAGCGTCCAAACGTCAAGCACAAGGGATCAGGACTATGGCATCAGAATGAATGTCTCCGGATGTTGAAATAAACATCACCAACATTCCCGGAATAAGCGAGATAGTCAGAAAAGTCTACCCTTTCTTTCAATTTGGGCACAGGGGCAAAACGATAATTTTGGGTCAAAGCGGGGTCCACATGTGGCCCACTTTGCACCGAAATGTGTGCCAGAGGTAAAGGTCTTTAAATGGGACAAATTATAAGTCAAAAAAATTCTAAACGTCGATACAAAATCAATGGTATATCCAATTTTGGATTTCTGTGAGTCGATCACAAATTTGCCCTTCAAGTCAAACTGTGGGGCCTGCGAATAGGCGGCTTGGTCAACTGTCTCAGAATTGCGTGAAACTTGGGTCACAAGACCGGCGTGATATAACGAATCCAATGGCACAAGTTTTGTCATATTCTGACGAGCGTACACAAAGTGGGGTGGTGTTTTATAAAAGTCGCGATACGGGGACTTTTTACGGATACGGGTTGATTCTGACTCGCACACACATCCGAATCAACTTCGGCGGAGCCCACACGTTAGGATATACCATACGCGTCTTTCGGTGCAATTGGTATGCGATGAGGCAGTCCCGTTTAGCGGGGCGCAATCCGTATCACAAAATTTTAATTATAAATTACCAAGTTTTTGGTCGTTTTGGAGGTCGAATAATTTAACAATTAAAATAAATTAATATAAAGTAAAAGAACAGTTAAATTCTCGGTTATATATAAAAAGAAAACCCTTCAATTAAATTTTGAAAATATTAAATAGGTTGGTGGCAAATTTTGTATGAACATGGGGTTTGGGTCAAATTTCTGGACTATTTTTAGTCAGTTTTTCGGCCAACTTTCGGTCGATTTTTCGACCAATCCAGGGCACAAAAACTCATTCTGCTTGAAGGAAATCCTAGAGGGTTAGGTTTTGAACGTATATGGACCAACCGCTCGAGAAAGAATAAAAGATGAGAGAGATACATCACCTTGAAGATGGGTTCGGAGCTGTGCACATGCACACGCGGGTGCGCACGCGGGCGGACGGCGGCGCGGGGCGGCTGCTGTGGCAGTGCGGGGCAGGGGAATTAGCTGTTGTGGGTGAGGATGGGTTAGGTTTAGGACTTAGGTTTAGGGGTTAGTGTTTAGGAATTATTAGTTTAGGTTTTTTTTATATTTTATATTTTATATTTTATATTTTATCTTTTTCTTTTCTTTTTCTTTTCTTTTATTTTTTTTCTTTTTCTTTTTCTTTTTCTTTTTCTTTTCTTTTCTTTTCTATTATTATTATATTATTATTAGTACTATTAATATTACCATTACTATTACAATTAGTATTACTATTATTATTATTATCATTATTATATATTTATTCACATATATATTTATATATATATATGAGATTATATAAAAATTTAAAAAGAATATTTGCACACAAAATAAATTCTAAAAAATCTATCACCCTTTAACAAGACTCTAAAAATAATAAAAATTATTTTGTAAAATAATTCTAAATGAGTAATTATATAAGTAATTTAATCAATAAAATTTATTTTCTATTTAACTATGAAAATACTTTAAAAGAATTTTAATAATTTTAATAAAATACTTAAAATAAAATTTAAAACATTTTGGGGGTTTACATTCTACCCAACTTACAATAATTTTGTCCTTGAAATTAACACTAATCCCATATTCTTAATAAATTACTATAGCTATTAACACTTCATTGCCAGCTTACAGCGCTTCCTAAAAGGTTATGGTCAGCCAGCCTAACACTTTCTCCCTTATTGTCTGTATACTATTATTTTATCCTCTAACTTATCTACACTACCCAACTTATAAGAATTCTATTAGTAGTCAAAGTCTTTTGAGGCTATTCTCTAGGTTGTAAGACGAATTTATTCATTGGGTCGAGAATTTTGGGATACTTGTCTGGAATCTCATAACCATAATTTTTCTCTATAATTGTCAAGTATCGTAGTCGATTATTGCCACGCCACCTGGCCAGTATGTCTGTAAATAATTCGACTACTCTACTATAATGGTTTACCTGCAGCTGTAGCTACCTCGTCAATAATTTGTCATAGTCATCAGTTTATAACAAGTGCCTTCAACTCTTTTCTAGCTTAATTTAAGTTTTAGGGCAACAATTAAGGTCTTGACTAACTTTATAAAACTATTAGAAGTATGAACTATTTCAATAATCCAACTAATTCATGTTAGACTAAAGGATGCTACTTAAGGTTTAAAAATAATAAGAGAATACAGATATTGTTATAGTGCATATACATACGGGTTATCATCATGAACTCATCTTTTTAATTATTAATTATTACTAACCCATTTATGTTTTTAACTAACAAAATAAAGGTGAGGTTGAAGTAAATCAAGAATTTATGATGGCACGAAAAGATGCAACTACGATAGGAAGAATTAAGCATGGGATAAGGAATGGATATGGAAGAGAAGATGATTCACCCAAGGGGACGAGATGGTGATAGGAAAGAGAATACTACTACTGCTACTCGTGTCATCCATTAGCATCGTGGGTATGTCATCTAGTTAAAATATCAACATATCCTAAAAAATTTAACACCAAATATATCATATGTGATATGCCCTTAATTACAAAAGATAGTCACAAAGTAATATGATTGGCCTATTATGGGGTATATCTAGTAGTCTCCGTGTATCAAACTTATACCAAGCACGAACATTCTTCTTTCTGAAATGGGGGAAGATAAATAATAATAAAGAATTCTAGGAGGAGGTGATAGAATAAAAGTACGGGGTTCAAGGCGATTAAAGAATTCAAAAAGGGAGTTATAAGGGCAGTTGCGGATGAGATCCTATTTTGGTAAATTTTTAGTCACATGCTCATATCAGTAAAGTTATATAACCGATAAGATATGCTCGGACATGTCTAAAGGGCAAGTATATTCGTCTAACATGCTGAGTCAACTATATCTAAATCCACGTAAAGTAGTTATGCGAAGAGCAAACCAAGTGCATTAAGGTTGATCAGACCGTAATACACTGATTCTGATTTAGACAATGTATTAGTAGGCGTCCCCAATAACACATATGTCATGAACAAGCTCGATAAAAGAATAAGCTTGCAAAACTTGGCTATAAAATAGCAGCATAAGCGGAGGTAGTCCAGAAAAAAGAGTACGCTGGATTATGATAAAGGAAGGTACAAAATAATTTAAGTTCACCAAGAAGACCGGTGTTGTGCCTCTACAGTTGCCATACTAACTTCTTGTCTAAGTCGACTAAATGAGGATATGGGCCTCTAAGTTCTACAGTCTGGATAAACACTATCTTCTTATACAATCCTATAGTTGGTGTTATTCAATTGTACTTCATTAATGGGTCAAAAGGACTATGTGATACTAGGTTATGAGACATACTACCAAACTTATAAGAATTTAACTAATAGTGTGATTGAATAATAGAGCGTATATACCTAGTACAAGTTATCTTCCTAACCCCTATCAAGCACAAAATAAAATATAAGATTAACGTTATGAAAGAATCAAGCAAGATGCAATGCAAGCTATCAAATAAGAGTACGAAATAAAATCAAGGGAGGTGATAAAATAAGTGGATGTGATTCTATATTATAATCTTATGCGCAGTCTTGCTCGATACAATAACGTAACCGAGACAATATGCTCTTGACCTGCACGGGCCACCACAAAAATATGTCATGCCCCAGTCCCAAAATACGTAGGACTAGGAATATGTAAGCATGCCAGTCGTATGTATATGACAACTCCAATATATGGAAACCATAACACATACGTACGATGTATTATGAATAACAATTAACAAGTGGTATAGGTTTTGTGTTATAGGTCACATGGCATAACTAGATCTCATCCACAGAATCAAACAGAAATGAATAACCAATCAACTATATGACTGAATCAAGTATAAAATGCTTGATAAGAACAAGTAGTTGGGTGGAGACAAATCCACTACCAAACTAGAATATAATAAAAATAAAATAATTACACCTTCTAAAGATCAGAGAGGCTCGAAATAAAGATCTCCTCGAAAGAGAGAGAGGTAGCAAGTCCTGATCCGTGCTCCTGCGAATAGTCAAGATCGTCTACACCTGGAAAATGACTAGGCCCTCAGAGGGACGTAACAAGATACATAGAAGCATGCCAATTGAATACAGTAAAACATGTATAATAGACAGAAAATATATAAGTACGTTGTACTAGACAATCTATATAAAAATGCACAGTGAGGACAACTTTTTAACGTATGGCATGTGTAGGCTACTCTATCTATCTCATAACTCACACACACGTTCATGTACATCAGAAGCCGTCATACCTCGAGGCTAGCAACCATTGTGACACCAAAAATTGACATACCTCGAGGGTAGTGACCATCGCGATACAACTATCGTAGTGCGTGCTAGTTACTACGGTTTACCAGAGTGGATAGCCCATACGCCTACTGATTGTCCTCCCCTCCCACGATACTATGTGTCAAGTGTGTGTCAACATATATAGTATATAATTATGACTGAAAGAAACACATATATTATGAATATATAAAAATATGATAAGCATGCAAAGTAAGCAATTTGGCAAGGTATACTTGCTTGGCAAGAAAGCTGTGAAGTATAAACGTCCAGACGTCAAGCACAAGGGATCAGAACTATGGCATCAGAATGAACGTCCCCGGATGTTGAAATAAACATCACCAACATTCTCGGAATAAGCGAGATAGTTAGAAAAGTCTACCCTTTCGTCCAATTTGGACACAGGGGCAAAACGATAATTTTGGATCAAAGTGGGGTCCACGTGTGGCCCACTTTGCACTGAAATACGTGACTGAGGTAAAGGTCTCTAAATAGGATAAATTATAGGTCAAACAAATTCTAAACGTCGATACCAACTCAACGATATATCCAATTTTGGATTCCGGTGAGCCGATCACAAATTTGCCCTTCAAATTAAACCATGGGTCCCGCGAATAGGCGGCTTGGACAACTGTCTCAGAATCGGGTGAAACTTGGGTCACAGGACCAGCATAATACCATAAATACAATGCCGCAAGTTTTGACGCATTCAGACGAGCGTAAACAAAGTGGGGTGGTGTTTTGCAAAAGTTGTGATATAGGGACTTTTTACGGATACAGGTTGATTCCGACGCGCACACACGTCCGAATCAACTTCCGTGAAGCCCACACATCAGGATATGCCATACGCGCTTTTTGGTACAATTGGCATACGATGAGACGGTCCCGTTTGGTGGGGCGCACTCCGAATTATAAAATCATAATTTTAAATTATCATATTTTTGGTCGTTTTGGAGGCCGAATAATTTAACAATTAAAATAAATTAATAAAAAGAAAAAAAATAGTTAAATTCTCGGTTATATAGAGAAGAAAACCCTTCAATTAGATTTTAAAAATATTAAACAGGTTGGTGGCAAATTGGGTATGAACATGGAAGTTTGGGTCAAATTTTTGGAATATTTTTAGTCAGTTTTTCGGCTAACTTTCGATTGATTTTTTGACCAATCCAGGGCACAAAAACTCGCCCCGCTTGAAGGTAATCCTAGAGGGTTAGGTTGTGAACATACACGGACCAACCGCTCAAGAAAAGAATCAAAGATGAGAGAGATACATCACCTTGAAGATGGGCTCGGAGCTGTGCATATGCGTACGGGCGGGCGGACGGCGGTGCGGTCGCCGGCGGATGCTGCGGCGCGGGGCGACGGCTGCAACGGTGCAGGGCGGGGGGAATTAGATGCTGTGGGTGAGGGTGGGTTAGGTTTAAGACTTAGGTTTAGGGGTTAATGTTTAGGAATTATTAGTTTAGGTTTTTTTATATTTTATATTTTTCTTTTCTTTTCTGTTCCTTTCTTTTCTTTTTCTTTTCTTTTCTTTTCTTTTGTTTTTCTTTCTTTTCTTTTCTATTATTATTATTATTATTATTACTATTATTATTATTATATATTTATTCACATATATTTATATATATATATATATATATATATATATATATATATATATGAGATTATATAAAAATTAAAATAGAACATTTGCACACAAAATAAATTCTAGAAAATCTATCACCCTTTAACAAGACTCTAAAAATAATAAAAATTATTTTGTAAAATAATTCTAAATGAGTATTTATATAAGTAATTTAATCAATAAAATTTATTTTCTATTTAACTATGAAAATACTTTAAAATAATTTCAATTATTTTAATAAAATACTTAAAATAAAATTTACAAATTTTAGGGGGTTTACAGTATCACACCCATACAATAGGCTGGCTATCTGTGAACCGATAGTCAAGCGAGAGAGAAGAGCTTTCTCACCCCACATCGGATCATCCACGGAGTAAAGAGAGTTGCTACACTCCTAACCCTCCATAGTCATACCCTAGAATCAAATATTTGTACTTAGATTGTCTCATAGTACCTCTTTGTAATTTCTTTCATTTGTTGATTAAATCAAGCTCTTTCTTTAGACTTTCGAATTTATTGGTAAACAAGATGGTGACTCTGCTGGGGACGTCATTCTCCTCTGATGAGAAGGTGGTGACAGTCTGATACGGCCAAGCTGGGTTCAACCCAGAGATTCTGGTAGTCTGCTTCGACCAGCAGGCCTTCAAGGAGATGCTCTCGGAGGGAAGCGCTAGTCCTTCGTAGAGGTTAGCAAAGCCCAAGAAAACCCATAGGACGTGGGTAGCAAAGGCCGCTATGCCTCACCCAACTACAAAGAATACGCTCCCTGCCTCTCTCCATGTAGCTGAGGACGCTCGTCAAGCGTCCACCCAGACTGACAATACGGCTTCGCCGTCTGCCGCAGGAGACACTCAGCACCCAAACTCTGCCAGAGAAAAACACTATGATGCCAGACGTTCGGGTCTTCATGTGATTTATATGTGGCCTAGGAGGAGGCCTCATAAGACCGAATATGCGGCATCAGTTCACTACCGCAAGCAGATGGCCGCATGCGGCCGTCACAGCAGTCGAACCTCTGTTTTCGATCGAATCTCATGCAACGCTGATCTTATGCGCCATGCTGAGAATGGTGAAAGTCAAAAGTTGGACTCTTCGTACTATGCGCTCGTACGTGCTAAGTTGAAGAAGTCTAGGGCAGTGCGAGCTCGCCAAACCCAAGCAACTGATCGTCAGTTGGCACCGCTAACTATTATGCATTACCTTAACGAAAAGTTGTACATGACTGACCCGCGTATCCAGGCCGCAGCGGCAAATGGACAGGGCCAGTCTCAAGAGCCTTCCACTAACTGCTTGGGGGAAGGTCTTGGACAAACCCCAGTTAAGGGAGCAAAAATAATACCCATGCACCCGTACGCTCTGTCTACCCGTGCTCCTGAAAAGGGTGCAAAGGTGAGTCAGCCCTCGCCTGACTTGCGCTATGTGATCAATCACAAGCGTAAGGCGATAGAGACAGGGATGGCATGTGAAGTGTCCTCCCCAGGACATCACAGTGCCAAACTTATCATCAACTGTTGTTATAACAAAGTGGCAGTACCTACAAATAGGCCATCGATATTCCAATGGCTGCACCCGATGGCACCTATCCGACAAGAATCCAAGGAGGATGAGATACCATTCGCCTTATGTTATTCTGCTCAGAAGGTCCCTTCTACCATGGGAGGAAGAAAATCCAACACCACCAGTCCGTTACTCTCAACCAGAGCATTGAGAAGGCGACTACTAGGAGGACCAGCAACAGGACCTACAGAAGGTGTTTTCTAAGGCATCCACTCGAAGAAGAAGCTCCCAGCCGCTGGGGGTAGTTTTTTTCTTAGAATTAATATGGGTTGCACAAGCTGGGGGTAGCAATCCCCCTGACCAATACAACAATCCGGTGTTCTGAGGAGATAGCGATTCTCAAAGAACATACACTGGGGGTAGCCACCCTCACCAAAGAGACACAGCCTTCTAAGCTGGGGGTATTATTCCATCAGAGTTTGAACATGATACAGCACTACCAGCTCTCCCCGACGACTATTCACTATAAGAGTCCGAAGCAAATAGTGCTATGTCAACTATTCCTTCCTACTCACCTCATGTAAGAATGACATATATGGTAGAGGACGACAATGAAGGCCCCAGTGACCATCACTGCCTCAAATCCCTCGAGGCTATGTGCAGACCATGAGCGAATCAATGCAATCCTTGACCCAAGCTGTATTAGACATCAAGGCAAGTGTAGCCTCCCAACCAGCGAAGACCTTAGGACAAGCAAGCTTGGACCCGGGAACCAATGTAGATTTTGACGTAACTACTCCGGCCGTAGGAGGACACCACCCTCTGCCCATTTCATCTGTCCCTTCCGCAGGAGACGAAGCCAAAGACGCAATGAGAGAAATTTGGGAACTCTGGGCTCACCTAGATTCTTTGGGCAACCGGGATTCACTGCGCGAGCTCGAAAAACGACAACCGTACCACCGCGAGTTGAGGGATGTACCTTATCTGCCAAAGTACAAGCCCTTCAACCTGAACCCATTCGACGGGAAGACTTCTCCCGTCAATACATGAGCTATTTCGAGATAGAAATAGGGCACCTACCTCATAGTGATGCACTCCTCACCAAGCTCTTTGGGGGGACATTGTCCGGGCTTGCATTCAAATAGTTTTGTATCCTACAAGATAACTGCATCTCATCGTTTGACGACTTCAAAAGTCTTTTTCTCAAAAGATTTTATGACAGAGGAAGTGACATGACGATGTCTTCCATGATGGATGTCACCCAATGGGAAAGGAAGCTCGCCCAAAATTACATCAAGCATTTCTTCCAAGCAATACTGAGGTTGCCTCCAGGCAATCCTGAGTCCACACTCATGGACATGTGCCGCAAAAACCTACTTCCGGCGGTCAGCCTCTGGATGAACAACAACCAATTTAAAGACTGGACATCATTCATCATCAACACAGTCGGTGCTGAAAAGAAGGTTAAAGATGTCCGACCCTTCGGAATATAATCCCTGTCGCAGATGATAGGGGGAAAACATCCCAATAATAGCAATAGCGGCAATAGCAACTGTAAAACCCCCTTCCTAAAAATCGTATATACCCTTTATTTATTAATTATTAATTTAAATTATAGTAATTAGGTCTAAATAGAATAAATAGATTTTTAATAATTTTTATTTTAGGTGTTCGGGCACTTAGAGGACTTATGGGTCCATCAAGAATTTTTCGTAATTTATTCCATGTAGGAGACCCCTTAAGCAGTTGCTAGCCTAATGGTGTGCATTATTCTAATCCATGAATTTTCTTATGAGTATATATATAATATATATATGTATACACAAATATATATATGTATATATATATTTAGAAAGAAAAAGAAAAGAAAAGAAAGTAAAAGACATAATTAAATAAAGCTTAAATAATAATATAATAATAATAATAGTAATAATAATAACACACTATTTGCTTATTCCCTTAGCAAGTTTGCTATTCCCACAGCAGCTAACTTGCTGTTGACCGCTACTTGAATTCTTAGTAACTTAGTATTGCTAAGACTCGACCCCTTCACCCCAATTGGCCGCCCCCTTATTTCCCTCTCTCTCCCTATTATATAATATATATATATATATTTATCTTTCAAAAACCCTAACCTAAATCTCCAGACCTCCTATTCCCATCTAGAGCTGTCAACCCAGCCAGAGAAGCCCCGCCAAGCCATCCAAACTATCCCGACGACTCCGACCTCGCGTCCTGCGGATTCCCACATGAGGCACCTTCGCTCCGGAATTGTTTTCCGTTGACTCGCTCAACCAAACGCCGTTTCGTCTTCACCGGTATGCTTACCCCTTAACCCTCTTCCATATTTGTATTATAGCCAACCTCAGA
Source organism: Iris macrosiphon (assembly GCA_036927795.1). NCBI lineage: Eukaryota > Viridiplantae > Streptophyta > Magnoliopsida > Asparagales > Iridaceae > Iris > Iris macrosiphon. The sequence goes on along the minus strand of JAYESA010000016.1, from coordinate 107,197,970 downwards.
AAATGTGTACCCCTAGGCGAAAAATAGCGTCCAAAGTGGGCGCGAGCAGACCCAATTCTGGGATCGCAGAAAATTGCGGTGACCACCCATATTGCCGAGTTCGTATCTCCCACCACAGAGATACAAATTCGGTGATTCTTTTTGATATGTGTAGAACACTTAACCTAGTTTATTTTCTGTTAAATAACCCTATATTATTAGTTGCTGTGGACAGAATTCAATTCGTCACAAAACCGCGCGAACCCACTCTTCCACGATTCCAAAAGTTGGAAAACGGAGCACGTCCCGCCAAACGGGACAGCCCTGCCGGGTACCAAGTGTACCGAATGGTGCACGCAGCGTAACCGGACACGTGAAAATTCGTGGGGACTGATTCAGACGCCTGTGCGCGCCGGAATCAAGCCGTATCCGCGGATACATTCCGTGTCGCAACTTTTGTAGAACTCGCGCGTATTTTGTGCACGCTTGTCAGATTGCGACAAAACTTGCGCCACTGGACTCACGGCAACGCGCTGGCCCTGTGAACCAATTTTCACGTAATTCTGAGACGGTTGACCAAATCGCCAATTGGCGGGCCCCACAGTTGACTTTTTGGACAAAATTGTGTTCGGCCCATCAGAATCCATATTTGGATATACCGTTGGGTTCGTATTGACATTTAGAGTTGTTTGACCTATAGTTTGTCCCATTTAGAGACTGTTACCCTTGGCACACTTTTCGGTGCAAAGTGGGCCACATGTGGACCCCACTTTTACCCGAAATTACCGTTTTGTCCCTGTGTCCAAATTGGACGAAAGGGAAGTACTTTTTAGCTATTTTGCTTATTCTGGGAACGTTGGTGATGTTTATTTTAGCATCCGGAGACGTTCATTCTGAGACCGTAGCTTCTGACTCTTGGTGTTGACATTGGGACACTACATTTTGCAGCTTTCTTGCCAGGCAAGATACCTTGCCAAATTGTTACAGTATTTTACATGCTTAGTATATTTCTGTATAATTATTTTATTCTGTCTATTTATTGCATGTGTAGTTCCTTTCAGTTTGTACTATATATTAGATATGTTGACACACACTTGACACTTAGTATCATAGAGGACAATCATTAGGCGTATGGGCTTTTAACCACTCTGGTAACACCGTAGTCACTAGCACGCACTATGGTGGGTCGTGTCCGATGGTCGCTACCCCCGCGGTATGTCGATTGATGGGGTCCGAGGGTCGCTACCCCAGCGGTATGTCGGCTGATGATGTTCATGGACGAGTGCATGAGTTGTGAGGATTAGATCGAGTAGCCTACCCTTGCCCATACGTCAAAAAGTTGTCCTCATTTGCATTCATATAGATTGTCTTGTACAGCGTACTTATTTATTTTCAAATATTATGCATGTTTACTGTATTCAAGTTGGCTCGTATTTTCTGTATCTTGTTACGTCCCTCTGAGGACCTGGTCCGCTGCCAGGTGTACCTGTTCTTGGGTATTTGCAGGAGCGCAGATTTGGATGGTTATAGATGCTTCGTGGACGTCTTCTTTCGAGCCGTGATTGATAGCTGGTACTTATAATGTTTGATGGTATTGTACTTATATTGTATTTACTTTTCCCATTTGAGTTGGTAGTGGATTTGTTTCCATCCAACTATCATCCTTAGATACTCCTTATTGAGATCTAGTTTCATAGACATTGGTTATTTTATTTCTATTTGATTTTCGTGGATGAGATCTAGATTATACCCTGTGACATATGTTTATACCACTTGTGGATTTGATATTCATATTACAGCGTACGTGTGGATTTGGTTTCCATATATTGGAGTTGTCATATCCATGCGGCTGGCATGCTTACGTGTCCTAGTCCTACATATTTTTGGGACTAGGGCGTGACATGTTTTTGTGGTGGCCCATGCAGGTCGAGAGCATATTGTCTCGGTTACGTTATTGTACCGAATAAGCCTGCACCTAGGAATAGAGTATAGGATCTCATCCATAATTGACTATGATTCGCTCTCCTTCCAATCCATTCCATCTGGATAATTGTATCCCGCTTGATTCCTGTACTTCCCTAATAGTTCTTTGGGAATAGCCTTCTGCTAGAATATAGGAACCCCTATTATTAGGATAATAAATATGGTAGCACACCTATTAAGAATACAACGGGGATATAGACACCACTAAGTTTAGAATATCTAGTGAACCCTAGAATTTCTTTTCTATAGATTGGTTTACCATTACCCCTTGATGTATTATGAAGACTTGAGAGTAGTATAGACACTACTAGAGTTAGTTAGAAGTTTTACCATAATGTTTGAACCTAGTATAGAGGATACCCTAATAAGTACCAAGACCCCTTCTCGTAGACCTTAACAGGAGTTTCTACGGTATGCTTAAGATAATTACAGTACTAGTTTATTGTTATAAGTTGGGTAGTATACCTCACAACATAGTATCACCTAGTCTTTTGCCCTATTATTGAAGTGTAGCTGAATGACATTAACTGTGTGCTAGCATAAGAAGATAATATTTCATCAGACTGTAGAACTTAGAGGCTATACCCCTACCTTGTCGACCATCGACTTAGACAAGGAATTAGTATGACAAATGTAGAGTTTGTGGAGTCTTATCTTTTGTGAACTTGAATTGTTATGTACCTTCTTTCATCATAATCCAGCGTATTTATATTTGTTGTACTACCTTGACTTATGCTGCTATTATAGCCTAGTTTTTGCAAGCTTATTCTTTTATCGAGCTTGCTCATGGCATATGTATTATTGGGTGCACACAATAATACAATTGCCTAGTCAGAATCGGTGTATTAAGGTCTAGCTAACCTTAGTGCGCTTGGTTCGCTCTTCGCATGACTACTTTACGTGGATTGAGATATATGGCAGTAGACAGATATACTTTCTCCTAGATATGTCTGACACATCGTATCGGTTACATAACTGTACTGATACGAGCATGTAAATAGGAAATTACTAAAAATAGGATTTCAATCCACAACTGTCCTGACAACTCTCTTTTCGATTATTTAACCTCTTTAAACCTCGTACTTGTATTCGGTCACCTTCACCTTGAGTTCTTTCTCTCCGTCTTCCCCTATTTAGGAAAGACGAAACCTCGTGCTGGTATAAGTTGACACTGATAGTACTAGATATACCCCATAAGGCTAATCATATGACTTAGTGACTCTCTTTTATAATTGGTTAAGGGCATATCATAGGTGATATGTTTGGTGTTAAACTTTTGAGGATTAAAAATCATGATTTAATAATTTGAGCAATAGTTTTTCTAGATGTATAGCCTTAGGTGGTAGATGGAAAAATTTTAAGTTCGGCAGATTGTGAACCCCTCACCCAAAAATTTGACCTACTTGGCTGAGTTAGTGAGACTAAGGTTAGCTTGAGTCCAGTTAGAGATAGAATACGATATTTATTTAATTTTGCAATAATTATATCACTTAGCACCCTTACCGTGCTCCGATAATTGGAGCACTACACTAGCCACTGCCTTCCTACAAATTTCACACCCTTATCCTAGACGTGCCCATCATCCAATTCTTATCTTTGTGCAATTTTCCAATTGTTGGACGCTTTTATGCAAAAGAGCATTTAGGTGTCCACACCATTGGACATGACACATAAAGAAACATATTTTCGCTCATGTGAATTTTCCCATGATTTTTTTTTTTTTGGATGTGCAACCCGCAACATCGCCCACCCCTTTTTAAACCTAGCCTTGCATTTTAAACGATGCAAATCTTATACCATCCTTGACATTTTATCGTGGCTTAATTTTAATTTCGAGGACGAAATTTTTATAAGTTGGGTAGAATGTAAAACCCCCTTCCTAAAAATCGTATATACCCTTTTATTTATTAAGTATTAATTTAAATTGTAGTAATTAGGTCTAATTAGGAGAAATAGATTTTTAATAATTTTTATTTTAGGTGTTCGGGCACTTAAGAGGACTTATGGGACCATCAGGAATTTTTCAGAATTTATTCCATGTAGGAGACCCCTTAAGCAGTTGCTACCCTAATGGTGTGCATTATTCTAATCCATGAATTTTCTTATGAGTATATATATAATATATATATGTATACACAAATATATATATGTATATATATATTTAGAAAGAAAAAGAAAAGAAAAGAAAGTAAAAGACATAATTAAATAAAGCTTAACTAATAATATAATAATAATAATAGTAATAATAATAACACACTATTTGCTTATTCCCTTAGCAAGTTTGCTATTCCCACAGCAGCTAACTTGCTGTTGACCGCCACTTGAATTCTTAGCAACTTAGTATTGCTAAGACCCGACCCCTTCACCCCAATTGGCCGCCCCGGCCAGTCTCCAGCGACCCTAGGGCCGCCGTGGACACGGACACGGTCAGGACACGGCCCCTTCATGTCGACACGGACATGAAAATTCGGTTTTTTGGAGCTCCGTACAGGTACCCGTTTCTCTCTACTCGTAATTCTGATTTCAATTCCGTCAGTTATGTCGTGTAGACTATGTAACCACCTCGGTGCCCGTGTAACCCGCTCGGAGCATCGCGTCCTGTGGCGATCGCAAAGCGCGATCCAAAAACAGAAAAAATAACGACCCGATTCACCCCGGAACTGAGTACGCCCCGCCAAACGGGACGACTTGGTCGCACGCAGTCTTTACCGAAACGTGCGCGACGTTAATACGGACGTGTGGGATTTCGTAGAAGTTGATTTGGATGTGCGTGCACACCGGAATCAACGCGTATCCACCGACACCGTCCCGTATCCGTCAGTTCTGGAACACGCTATAACTTTGTGTATACACGTCGGATCGAGACGAAACTTGTGCCATCGGACTCGTAGCAATACGCTGGTCCTATGATCCAAGTTTGGTTCGATTCTGAGAACGTTGGCAAAATCTCGTATCGTGGGCCCCACAAGCTCCACTTGACGGGCGATTTTGTGATCGGCTCATCGGAATCCAATTCTGGAAGTTCCGTTGGGTTCGTATCATCGTTCCTGACTTGTTGACACTAAGTTTGGCGAATTTGGAGACCTTTGACCCTGACATGTTTTTCGGTGCAAAGAGGCCCACATGTGGACCCCGCTTTGACCGAAAACTGTCATTTTTGCCCCTGTGTCCAAATTGGACTTAAGGACAGGCGTTTCTAGCTATTTGATATTTTCTGAGACTGTTAATGATGTTTATTTCAGTATCCGGAGACATTTATTCTGAGGTCATAGTTCTGACACTTGGTATTTGACGTCTGGATATTATATTTGCAGCTATCCCGCCAGGCAAGTATACCTTGCCTTGTTGTACTGTTTAAATTCAGTTATTGTTAGTTACATGTTTATTTATTATATAAATGTGCGCGTCCGAGAAAACTCGGGTGCAGTCAACGATGGCGTTGACGTTAGGACTTGTGTCTGACCTAGTGTCTAGTAGACCCACCTAAAGTTGTGAAGTTATTGATATAACTTCCCAGGCCTTGACACGTATTATTACACGTCACAGAGTGAGTACATGTAGGGACACGTGCCTCATGCACGACTGGCCATCAGTGTGAGCAATACGTGTAGCGGTATTTAGCTCAATTGTTTATTTCATAGAGACTTGCATCATAGTATGAGATGTCCACATCGTTTTCACGATTTGTACATCTACATTGGGCGGGAAAGATTACTAGTAGGCTTATGGGACACCCCCTCCATGATGTTTTATCCTTCGTACCATGCTTCTCGGAGATGGTCGATTGCAGAGCTACCCGTGTGTCCGGGGGCATATGACACATATACTAGCCGGTCATGACGATTGATGAATTACGTCAGCATATGTCAAGCCTACACATTCCCATGCGTACTATCAGGTCTTTAAATTGCATTCACTTAGATGGTTAGCACACCCCCTTATTTATTCAGTATTTACATTATGGCATGTTATTTTTATGTATCTTGCTATGTCCCTCTGAGGACCTGGTCCCCTGCCAGGTGTATATGTTCTTGAGTATTCGCAGGAGCACAGATTCGGACAAGCTACTTATATTCCGAGGAGATCTTCTCTTCGAGCCTCGTGATTGTCAGATGTTGTTCTTATATGGTGTGTATCTGGTTCCTTTTTATATTCTATTTCGGCAGTAGATTTGATTCCATCCGACTGTCATTCTTTAGATACTTATTTATTGAGATCTAGTTACCTGGTTATTGGTTATTCATGTTTATGTGATTTCTGTGGATGAGATTTAGATATTACCCTGTGACTTGGAGTTAGTTTTACCACTTATGAATTATTGTTCATTATACAGCGTACGCACGTATATATATGGTTTCCATATATTGGAGTTGCCATATATACGGGCCAGCTGGCATGGTTACGTGACCTAGTCCTACGTATTTTGGGACTGGAGCATGACAGTATTTTTAGTGGTGGCCCATGCAGGTCAGAGCATATTGTCTCGGTTACGTTACTATACCGAGCAGGCCTGCACCTAGGATTAGAGTTTAAAATCTCATCCAAAAATTGACTATGACTTAATCTTTCTTCCAGTCTGTCCTACTTACATAATTGCATCCTGCTTGATTCATGTGCTTCCCTGATAATTCTTTTATTATAGCCCCTGTTAGAATGTAGGAATCCCTGTTGATAGGATGATACTTAGGGTAATATTCCTACTTAGAATACAACTAGGGCTTTGATACATTACTAAGTATAGGATACTAAATAAAGCCTAGCCTTCCTGACTTCCTAAATAAACCCTAGCCTTCCTGATTTCCTAAGTAAACCCTAGTGTCACTTACCTATAGATTAACTTACCCTTATCCCTTGACATATTTATGTATGACTTGAGTATAGTATAAACACTACTAGGATTAGTTAGAGATAGGATTATTAGAGATATGACCATTGTGTTGACCTTAGTCTTGGGAAACCCATAGAAATCCAAAGATAAATACTAGGACTGAAACCTCATCCTATGATTGGATAAACCAGAGTTTTATGCCAAAGACCCCTTACCCTTGTTGGCGTAAAGCCAATTGACCGTAGTTAGCGTAAAGGCCAAATGACTTTTCTGATTGGCGTAAAAGCCAAAATATTGTAGAAGCTTGTCCCCTTTACGCTGCCCTTAGTCTTCCTTATCCTGCTTATGACGCATCATGCCAGCCACGTAGGTAACTGCCCTGCTTAAACCTGATAATTTCTGACTATTAGATAACCAGTATAGAGTAACCTGATTAGGCGAAAAATATAAGGATAGGATTTAAGAGTATTTGTTACAGCTTTAGCTTTCCCCAGACACGACCAAATCCTGCGCAGAGATACGCCTCGAGCCCTGTGCAAAAAGGAACAGCTTTTTGACGGGACATCTGGTTTTGTCTCACCTCGATAGTAAGATGACTTATGTCCATAAGGTCCCTAAACGACAACCTACAACTCCGTGTAAACCATCATCAAACCATCCCCTCGATTGTTGTACAAGTACTTTTGTCAGATGTCAGGATTCATTAACTTGACTGACAAACTCATGAATTTCTTGTACAACTTCACGCTGCAGCGTATGCTAGACTTTTTATGATGGCAGATTTTTACGCAACCTTTAGGCAATACTTTACCCGCAGATTTTTACGCTCAGACTTTTCCCCAGACTTGTACGCGCAGACTTTATATGCGGACAGCTCTGGAGCTTTACTTTACGCTTCTCTGTTTTATGCGGAAAACTCTGAAAGCCTATTTTACGCCGATAGTTTGAATCCCTATTTTACGCCAAACTACTTTGGATCCCTGTCATACGCTAGACAATTTGAAGTTCTGTTTTACGCAGACAGTTTCGGATTTATACCTTACGCCAAATTATCTTACCTCTGCATTACGCAGACAACCTCGAATCCCTACTTTATACGGACCTTCTTGAAATCTCTGTTTTAGGCGGACAACCTATAGTGTTTATTAAGATTGTAGAACTTAGAAGGCCATACCTCTTTTTGTCAACTAGCGACTTAGACAAGGATTAGAATAATAACTGTGGAGATTGTAGAGTCTTGTTCTTATGAATTTGAATTATTTTGAAATTTCTTACATCATAATCTAGCGTACTTATATTTACCGTACTACCTTGACTTATGCCGCTATTATAGCCTAGTTTTACAAGCTTATTCCTTATCAAGCTTGTTCTTGAGAGATGTATTATTGGAGTACTACACTAATACATTTCAGAATCAGTGTGTTACGGTCTGATCAACCATAGTGCACTTGGTTCGCCCTTCGCATAACTACTTTACGTGGATTGAGATATATAGTGATTAGTAGATAGATGTACTTGCCCGTTAGATATGCCTGAGCATATCGTATCAGCAACATAACTGTGCTGATCCGAATATGTGAATAGGGATTACCAAAATAGCATCTCAAATCAATAACTGCTTTGACAATTCCCGTTGAATTCTTTAAATGCCTTGATCCTCACACTTTTAATCTATTACCTCCCCCTTGAACTCTGATTATTGTTTATCGTCTTCCCTTATTTCGGAAAAACGAAACCTCGTGCTTAGTATAAATACGAGAGTATATTGTTTTATAACCTTTTCTGTTTGTTCCTTGGGTAATTACCAAACCCTATTATTAGATTGGATTGCAGTTAAAAAAAAATTGTGCTACCCATAGAATGACCTTCGCTACCTATCTACATTTTATTACATTCCTGGTACGTGCATCACTATGGCAGCATAAAATTTTTGCCTCGTAACTTGGATCAAGTTCAAAACCTAAGTATTACGATATAGAAAGTATCATTTTGCTATCAGGAGTCTAAATGGATTTCACCTGGATGAACAATTGATTGACTCCTGAAAGGATAGCAGCACCTATGACTAGGTTGACTTTTTAGGATTAAGAATTCCTATGGACCAACGAGTGTCAAGCCGCTTTCGAGGAGTTGAAGAAGCGACTGACCACAACACCCGTATTGACTATTCCATCCGGATCAGGCGGTTGTGATTTACAGACGCATCAGGAAAAAGTTTGGGATGCGTATTAATACAGGATGGCAAGGTAATGGCATATGCATCTAGACAATTATGATTACATGAGAAGAATTTGGTACTTGCAACCGTCGTAATTTCTCTGAAGCTAGGAAGACATTACTTATATGAGATAAATCGTAAGATTGCATGGCATACCAGTCAGCATTTTACCAGACAAGGATTCGCGTGACCAGAGTTGGTGATTAACACCATAAAGGCAGTTAAGTAATACAAGGACACTTGTGCGCAGCGCAAAATAGACAGAAACAGTGGACAGACGTCATCATCGTCCCTTGGAATTCAAAGAGGACGATCATGTCATCTCGAGGATATCACCTACTAGAGACACCATTTGATTCGGAGGACGCAGCAAGTTGAGTCCAAGATATATTGGACCATTGACGTGCTAGAAAGAGTAGGAGTAGTGGCATATCAACTTGCGCTGCCACCTTCACTTGAGGGAGTACTTGAAGTATTCTACGTGTCGCAACTCAGGCGATATGTGACAGACAGCAGTCAGGTTCTCAACCATTCAGAGATCACCCTTAGGCCGAGACCTATCGTATCAAGAGCAACCAGTGGGAATCCTTGATCATCGGGAAAAGATATTAAGGAATCAGTCTTTTCCCTTGGTCCGCGTGGCATGGAAACATGGCGCGCCAGGAGAATCTACTTGGGAGCATGTAGACGACATGCGTAAACGTTTTTCGAACCTATTCGTAAACCAAGATATAAATTACTTTGTAAAATTATATCTATTGCCATCTTTGACTTCTACCGTGGCTTAGTTTTAATTTCGAGGACAAAATTTTTATAAGTTGGGTAGATTGTAAACCCCCTCGACCAGATTTCAGTATTTCTAGGATTATTTTAACAATTTAGGATTTATGGCAATATTTTAAATTATTTTGCTTACATATCCTATTGACTTGTGCACCTGTCTATCACCGAATTATTTGGAGCTTTACCTTGACTGTTATCCCCGAACAAAGTTCACATACCTGTTCTAGACATGTTAGACTATTTTTCTGAATTTTGTGCAAGTCCCAGATGCTTTATTTTGAGGCTTGTTTGAGACGCACAAATATCGTTACAAAAGTCCGTAATTATTTCCTATTTAATTTCCTGCTCTTTACCCATCTTTGTACCCCTAGAGATTTGAGGCTCAACCTGCACCCGTTTTGCCCAGACAAAAATACGTTAATTTTCTACACTGAGTATACTACATTTAGTGTATTGACACCGTAGAAAAATTATGACCCTACCTACCTCTAAATAATTAGAGAACACCGTGCGCATTATTTATTAATTAATAAATACGATGGCCCGTATCATCCAGAAACCAGGTCCAACCCCTGCCCAGACTCACCCTCATTCCCCCAGGGCCCTCATATAGCAATTTCCCCTCAATTTTGTGAATTTTAGAATTTTCAGGAATCGGGCATTTTTCCCAAACAATTTTGTAATTGTGCAATTTCCCAAAACTAGGACTTTACGCAATTTATGAAATTACAGGGACTCTCCTGCAAATTGCAGTGCGAGGTGTCACCCCCTCACTGGCCGAGAAACCTGCACCGTCCAATTAGAGACGGGACCCACCCGAAAAGATCTCGGAAATATCCCAAAAATATCCCATAATATTCCCAAAAATATCTTGAGATATTTTACTTATTTAATTAATATTTTTTTTTATAAAAGAAAACCAAAAGAAAAATAAAATAAAAATCAAAAATTAAAAAACCCCAGCCCTAACCCGTCGGCCGCAGCCCCCCCCCACCGGCGGCGAGCCCTCGCCGGAGCCCCCGCCCGCGGCGAGCTCCTCCCCCGCTGGCCCTCTCCTCTCCTTCTCCTCCTCCTCCTCCTATTCTCCTCCTCCTCCTCTTCTCCTTCACGGCCTCCCCCGCCGCAGCCCGAGCCCCGGCCTCCCTCTCCTCTTCCTCCTTCCTCCCCGCTCCGGCTGAGAACCCCCGCTGGCCCCCGACCCTCCCTCTCTCCACCGCCACTCCCCGACCTCCTCCCGATCCTCCTCCTCCTCGACTCCGCCCTAGTCGCTCTCTCCCAGCCCTCCGCCAGCGTCGGCTGCCCCCCCGACCTTCGCCTCCCCGTGGCAAGCCGACCTCGCCGGAGAGCTTCCCCCGCTCAGCCTCCCTCTACTCCTCCTTCCTCCTCCCCCACTCGGCCACGAGCCCAGCCGCAACAACAGCAGCTTCGGCCGACCCAGTACCGGCCGCCTGCGTCGTCTCCGGCCAGCGCCTCCTCCAGCGAGTCGCCCTCCTCCAGCGAGCCGCCCCGGCCAGTCTCCAGCGACCCTAGGGCCGCCGTGGACACGGACACGGTCAGGACACGGCCCCTTCATGTCGACAAGGACACGAAAATTCGGTTTTTCGGAGCTCCGTACAGGTACCCGTTTCTCTCTACTCGTAATTCCGATTTCAATTCCGTCAGTTATGTCGTGTAGACTATGTAACCACCTCGGTGCCCGTGCAACCCGCTCGGAGCATCGCATCTTGTGGCGATCGCAAAGCGCGATGCAAAAATAGGAAAAACAACGACCCGATTCACCCCGGAACTGAGTACGCCCCGCCAAATGGGACGACTTGGTCGCACGCGGTCTTTACCGAAACGTGCGCGACGTTATTACGGACGTGTGGGATTTCGTAGAAGTTGATTTGGATGTGCGTGCACACCGGAATCAACGCGTATTCGCCGACACCGTCCCGTATCCGTCAGTTCTGGAATACGCTGTAACTTTGTGTATACACGTCGGATCGAGATAAAACTTGCGCCATCGGACTCGTAGCAATACGCTGGTCCTATGATCCAAGTTTGGTTATTTCTGAGAACGTTGGCAAAATCTCATATCGTGGGCCCCACAGGCTCCACTTGACGGGCGATTTTGTGATCGGCTCATCGGAATCCAATTCTGGAAGTTCCGTTGGGTTCGTATCATCGTTCCTAACTTGTTGACATTAAATTTGGCGAATTTGGAGACCTTTGACCCTGACACATTTTTCGGTGCAAAGCGGCCCACAAGTGGACCCCGCTTTGACCGAAAATTGTCATTTTTGCCACTGTGTCCAAATTGGACTTAAGGACAGGCGTTTCTAGCTATTTGATATTTTCTGAGACTGTTAGTGATGTTTATTTCAGTATCCGGAGATATTTATTCTGAGGCCATAGTTCTGACACTTGGTATTTGACATCTGGACATTATATTTGCAGCTCTCCCGCCAGGCAAGTATACCTTGCCTTGTTGTACTGTTTAAATTCAGTTATTGTTAGTTACATGTTTATTTATTATATAAATATGCGCGTCCGAGAAAACTCGGGTGCAGTCAACGATGGCGTTGACATTAGGACTTGTGTCTGACCTAGTGTCTAGTAGACCCATCTAAAGTTGTGAAGTTATTGATATAACTTCCCAGGCCTTGACAAGTATCATTACACATCACAGAGTGAGTATATATAGGGACGCGTGCCTCATGCGCGACTGGCCATCAGTGTAAGCAATACGTGTAGCGGTATTTAGCTCAGTTGTTTATTTCATAGAGACTTGCATCATAGTATGAGATGTCCACATCGTTTTCACGATTTGTACATCTACATTGGGCGGGAAAGATTACTAGTAGGCGTATGGGACACCCCCTCCATGATGTTTTATCCTTCGTACCATGCTCCTCGGAGATGGTCGATTGCAGAGCTACCCGTGTGTCCGGGGGCATATGACACATATACTAGCCGGTCATGACGATTGGTGAATTACGTCAGCATATGTCAAGCCTACACATTCCCATGCGTACTATCAGGTCTTTAAATTGTATTCACTTAGATGGTTAGCACACCCCCTTATTTATTCAGTATTTACATTATGGCATATTATTTTTATGTATCTTGCTATGTCCCTCTGAGGACCTGGTCCCCTGCCAGGTGTATATGTTCTTGAGTATTCGCAGGAGCACAGATCCGGACAAGCTACTTATATTCCGAGGAGATCTTCTCTTTGAGCCTCGTGATTGTCAGATGTTGTTCTTATATGGTGTGTATCTGGTTCCTTTTTATATTCTATTTCGGCAGTAGATTTGATTCCATCCGACTGTCATTCTTTAGATACTTATTTATTGAGATCTAGTTACCTGGTTATTGGTTATTCATGTTTATGTGATTTCTGTGGATGAGATTTAGATATTACCCTGTGACTTGGAGTTAGTTTTACCACTTATGAATTATTGTTCATTATACAGCGTACGCACGTATATATATGGTTTCCATATATTAGAGTTACCATATATACAGGCCAGCTGGCACGGTTACGTGACCTAGTCCTACGTATTTTGGGACTGGGGCATGACAGAAAACGTGTACCCCTAGGCGAAAAACAGTGTCCAAAGTGGGCGCGAGCAGACCCAATTCTGGGATCGCAGAAAACTGCGGTGACCACCCATATTGCCGAGTTCGTATCTTCCACCACAGAGATCCGAATTCGGTGATTCTTTTTGATATGTGTAGAACACTTAACCTAGTTTATTTTCTGTTCAATAATCCTATATTATTAGTTGCTGTGGACAGAATTAAATTCGTCACAAAACTGCGCGAACCCACTCTTCCAGGATTCCAAAAGTTGGAAAACGGAGCGCGCCCCGCCAAACGGGACCGCCCCGCCGGGTACCAAGTGTACCGAATGGTGCACGCAGCGTAACCGGACACGTGAAAATTCATGGGAACTGATTCGGACGCGTGTGCGCGCCGGAATCAGGCCGTATCCGCGGACACATCCCGTGTCGCAACTTTTGTAGAACTCGCGCGTATTTTGTGCATGCTTGTCAGATTGCGACGAAACTTGTGCCACTGGACTCGTGGTAACGCGCTGGTCCTGTGACCCAATTTTCACGCAATTCTGAGACGGTTGACCAAATTGCCAATTGGCGGGCCCTACTTTTTGGACAAAATTGTGTTCGGCCCATCAGAATCCACATTTGGACATACCGTTGGGTTCGTATTGACATTTAGAGTTGTTTGACCTATAGTTTGTCCCATTTAGAGACTGTTACCCTTAGCACACTTTTCGGTGCAAAGTGGGCCACATGTGGACCCTACTTTTACCCGAAATTACCGTTTTGTCCCTGTGTCCAAATTGGACGAAAGGGAAGTGCTTTTTAGCTATTTTGCTTATTCTGGGAACGTTGGTGATGTTTATTTCAGCATCCGGAGACGTTCATTCTGAGACCGTAGCTTCTGACTCTTGGTGTTGACATTGGGACACTACATTTTGCAGCTTTCTTGCCAGGCAAGATACCTTGCCAAATTGTTACAGTATTTTACATGCTTAGTATATTTCTGTATAATTATTTCATTCTGTCTATTTATTGCATGTGTAGTTCCTTTCAGTCTGTACTATATATTAGATATGTTGACACACACTTGACACTTAGTATCATAGAGGACAATCATTAGGCGTATGGGCTTTTAACCACTCTGGTAACACCGTAGTCACTAGCACGCACTATGGTGGGTCGTGTCCGATGGTCGCTACCCCTGTGGTATGTCGATTGATGGAGTCCGAGGGTCGCTACCCCCGCGGTATGTCGGCTGATGATGTTCATGGACGAGTGCATGAGTTGTGAGGATTAGATCGAGTAGCCTACCCTTGCCCATACGTCAAAAAGTTATCCTCATTTGCATTCATATAGATTGTCTTGTACAGCGTACTTATTTATTTTCAAATATTATGCATGTTTACTGCATTCAAGTTGGCTCGTATTTTCTGTATCTTGTTACGTCCCTCTGAGGACCTGGTTCGCTGCCAGGTGTACCTGTTCTTGGGTATTTGCAGGAGCGCAGATTTGGATGGTTATAGATGCTTCTTGGACGTCTTCTCTCGAGCCGTGATTGATAGCTGGTACTTATAATGTTTGATGGTGTTGTACTTATATTGTATTTACTTTTCCTATTTGAGTTGGTAGTGGATTTGTTTCCATCCAACTATCATCCTTAGATACTCCTTATTGAGATCTAGTTTCATAGACATTGGTTATTTTATTCCTATTTGATTTTCGTGGATGAGATCTAGATTATACCCTGTGACTTATGACATATGTTTATACCACTTGTGGATTTGATATTCATATTACAGCGTACGTATGGATTTGGTTTCCATATATTGGAGTTGTCATATCCATGCGGCTGGCATGCTTACGTGTCCTAGTCCTATGTATTTTTGGGACTGGGGCATGACAGCAACAACGAGAGAAAAGGAAAGTAGGACCTGGTGGCCAACTTAACGAAGAAGCCCGAGCAAAAGTCGGCTGAGGTTCCAAAGCCCAAGGAGACTTACTCCTTCAAAGATAACGACGACATGCCCATCTTTGATGTGTTAATATAGGGTGACAAGCTTCGTCTCCCCGATGTCAAATGCCCTATAGAGGCAGTCGAGATGAACAATCTAAATTACTGTCTCTACCATACGATGAAGGACTGCTATACCCTCTAGCGGTATATCCAGTGCCTGCTTGACACCAAGGCCCTTACCTTAGACTTTGATGACAAGATGGTTGCCGCCAATATGGTATCCCTCCATTTTGATAACTCCCCATGATGGAAGCCCAGGACGGAGTCATACCGATCTCGAAGGCAACAATGGAGGTAGTCAATCTTCCACCAGCTCGTGACCAAGAAGCCGGGCTGATACCTCTTACTATACCTCGGGGCAAGATTATGTGGGTGTAGAAGCATGAACAAAATCTCCATGCGCTCCAGTTTACAGTCAAAAAATAAGAAAGAGATGCATAACTGGGGTGGACGGATAACACCCTCTGATACATGATGTCCTGAGATGCATGCCTCCCTTTGACGCATCGTCCCTATAGTGACATCAGAGCATTTATGACTCTGACAAAATAGACAGGCATCTTGACCGCCTCGAATACTGCACCGAGGATTGGAATCTAGGCTGACAGCTTCATTATAATTACTTTCGAAAGTATACAGTTGTTCGAATGCTACGAATGCAGAAGATGACAAAATCCATGTGTCTCTGGCCCAAATACGTCCCAAACTCCATGCGTTCCATGCGTCTTTGGACCAATGTATCCCAGACTTTATGCGGTCCATGCGTTTCTGGCCCAAATACGTCCCAGACTCCATGTGTTCCATGCGTCTCTTGGCCAATGCGTCCCAGACTCTATGTGGTTTATGCATCTCTGGCCTAATACGTCCTAGACTCCATGCGTTCCATGCATCTCTGGCCCAAATGCGTCCCAGACTCCATGTGTTCCATGCAACTCTGGCCCAGTACGTCCAGACTCTATGCGGTCCATGCGTCTCTGGCCTAAATGCATCCCATACTCCATACGATCTATGCATCTCTGGCCCGATGAATTCCAGCTAACAAGATCCTTCCATTAAAACTAAATAGATCTTTGTGCAGTTGATACGGGCTACGCATCTAAATAACCAAGTCATGCATACAATAGGCTGAAACGACCCCGAGATCTCATCAATATTAAATCCTAACCAAGCTCACATGGTTGCTTCACCATGACATGCGACCACAGTTGCAACCGTATTCTGGTGAGAGAGCCCTATACGATCATCAAACAGGGGAGCATGCGACACCCATATGATGCAGCCACGGAATAACTATAAATAATAAGGTACTACCCTCATACAGGGCGACGGAATAAACACTCAAGGAAGAGATAGGAGCTTCTACATCGGATCATCCACGGAGTAAAGAGATTTCAGACGAATTGGCAGACTCGAATGTAACTTCATGCAAGGCTGTTGGGCGAATGTTCTACGATGATGCTTCAAGAACAGGGCCCAAGGACGATATTATTGTAGGGGTCGGGATAGTGCTATTCTTCCCATACGGTATGGTCATCAACTGGGCATATTCTCTCATAAAATTGTACTCCAACAATATGGCAGAGTATAATGCCTTAGTCATTGGGCTCCAACTTGCAAAACAAGTAGGAGTGGAGTATTTGAAGGCCTACGGTGACTCCAAATTAATAGTCAGTCAAGTCTGGGTGAATAGGAGTCTGGCACGAAGACCTGATTCCTTACTACCAAGTTACACTTGGCATCATCTCAACCTTCGAAGGATTCTTTATTGAGCATGTCCCTCGGATGCATAACGTTGAGAAGGATGCCCTGCCCAGCCTCATTGCATCCTTGGTAGTTCCAGACAATACCCTTCAGCTAATCATATTAATCGGTCGAGAGATGGTCTGCCCAAAGAATAACATCTGCCTATGTCTGAGCTACACAAAAAAGTACACACTAACATCCAGGACTGGAGGCTTCCATTCATTGACTGTGAAGGTCTATGTAATTCTTTTCGAGAACCCAAAGGAAGCCACATCAATCAGAAGACGTTCCCTCTGGTTCTATAATGATACGGATACTAAGATGTTGTATCGCCGCTCATACGACGGTCTTCTGCTACGATGCCTATCCACTGTAAAAGCTAAATAGGCACTTCGGGAGGCCCATGATTGCATAAACGGTGCCTACCAACCTGGTCCAAAGCTGCTGGACCATCTCCGATGTTTTGTCTACTATTGGCCCACAATGGTAGCGGGTGCCGTCGACTATGCAAGGAAGTGCCAAGCGTGCCAAATCAATGCAGACTTCATCCAACAACCTTGGAGTTACTACACCCAACAGTTGTGTCCTAGCAGTTTGAAGCGTGGGGGATGGACATTATCGGACCAAACAATCCACCCTCTTTAAAGGGCATCGGTTCATCCTGGCTATAACCGACTACTTCTCCAAATGGGCAGAAGCTATTTCACTCTCTGAAGTAAAAATATTGAACGTGATTAGCTTCTTCAAGCATCACATCAAATACCGCTTTGGCTTGCCATGAAGGATCGTCCACGATAATGGTCCATATTTTGTAGGTCACGTGTTCTACCAATTTTGCGACAAAAACTGAATTCAGAATATAGCTTCAACCGCCTATAACCTGGCAACAAATGGTCTGGCAGAAGCCTTCAATAAGACCATCATAAAGCTAATCAAAAAGTTCGTATCTTCTAATAAGCGCAACTGGAATGAGATGCTGGGTGAATGTCTATAGGCCTACCGCACAACGGTCCGAATAGCTACTAGCAATACGCCATTCTTTCTAGTATACAAAAGCGAAGTAGTCCTCCCGCTCGAGATCCAAATCCCTTCACTCCAAGTTGCCCTATCCAACTAATTAACCGTCGACGACAATCACCACAGACGGCTACAAGAGTTAGAAGCACTCGACGAGAAATGTCTCTTAGCTTAACAGGGCATTAAGCTATACTAAGCGCGTCTCTCAGGAGCCTTCAACAGACGGGTCAAGAATACAACCTTCCAGGTGGGAGACATCATCTTGACCGTGAGAAGACCGATGGTAATGACACACAAGGCAGTCAGCAAATTCAATCCTAAATGGGAGGGCTCGTTTGTCATAGAATCAGTATTCTCCAACGGCGCCTACCGGCTCATAAAACCCAACGGCGACTTGCTCATAATACCAATCAATGAAAAGTTCCTCAAAAAGTACTATGTCTAAGCCAGACTTGTACTCCTGTTATCCCCAGTCGGGCAATAAAGATGTACAGTCTTTACACTCTTAGTTTTTTATCCCCAGGAGGACATTATGAAGACTGCTTTTCAGACTCGCTATGGCAAGTTTGAGTTCATGGTGATGCTGTTTAGGTTGACCAATGCCCCGACGGTGTTCATGAACTTGATGAACAAGGTGTTCTACTGGTATCCTGACAAGTTAATGATGGTGTTCATTGATGATATTCTTGTCTATTCAAAGATGCCAGAGGAGCACGGGGAGCACCTGAGGATAGTTTTGGAGACTCTTTGGAAGGAAATTTTTTATGGGAAGCTTCTGAAGTGTGACTCCTTCTTGGATAAGATTGCATTCCTTGGGTATGTGGTGACAGGAGAGGGGATCTCAGTTGACCCGAAGAAGATAATGACACTGTAGTCTTGGGCTACTCCAAGTTTAGTGGCAGAGATTAGGAGTTTTCTGGGTTTGGCGGGCTATTACATGAGGTTTGTACAAGACTTCTCTAGTATTGCAGATTCGATGACTAGGCTGACATTGAAGGATACAGAGTTTGTACGGTAAGAGGAGTGTCAGGCTAGTTTGATGAGCTGAAGAAGAGGTTGACGAAAGCTCCTATTTTGACGTTTCCATCGGGGTTAAGTGGATTCACTATCTATAGTGATGGTTCGGAAAATGGTTTGGGTTGTTTTCTATAGTAGAATGAGAAGGTGATTGCCTATTCTTCCAAACAATTATGTCCTCATAAGAAGTAGTATCCTACCCATGATTTGGATTTGGCAGCAGTTATTTTTTCTCTAAAACTGTGAAAACACTATCTATACAGAGATCGTGTAAACATATTCACAGATGTCAGGAGCTTGAAGTATGTTTTCACATAAAAAGAGTTAAACATGAGACAACGAAGGTGGTTGGAGTTGATGAAGAACTTCGATATATCATTGAAGTACCATCTAGTAAAGGCCAACACAATTGTCGATGCCTTGAGCAAATATCCGATGGCTATGTACCTGACGTTAGACAGACACTTGTTGACCGATCTTTAGAGTTTGTGCATTGAGGTGGTGGTTCCTGGTATAGAGATACAGATATGGGATTTGTAGATACAGTCAGAGCTGATAAACATGATCAAGTCCACATAGTATGATAATGTGGCTCTAAGGAGCATCTGAGCCCAGGTGCAGCCAGGATTATTGGATGGCTTTATAGTTGCTGAGGATGGTTCTTTGCGATATGGCGCTAGTTTATGTGTGCCGAGTGGGGCTCTGATAGAGTAGGTATATCAGGAAGCGCATTGCTCTCAGTACTCTATGCATCTAGGTGCCAACAAGATGTATAGGAATTTGATAGAAAATATGTGGTGGTATGGTATGAAGCATGTCACGACCCGTACCCGGTGTAGGGCACAAAAGCGTTGGTACGTCCAGCCTATGTCGCAGCATCGACGGTAGAACGTTATCTAGGTCACAATGAATACTAATATAACTAAATATATGTCAATGATATCAATCTCCATAAGGAGAAATACATCTCACAATATCTCATAATGTAAACTCAATCATAACAACTATAAGAGTAAGGCACGATAAAAGATAAGAAGAATGACATAGTCAAACACCATGTCTCAAAATATAGATATATCATAGTCTAGCTATCTGACATAAGTCTTCTCAAGTCTCAAATTAAACTTAATATAAGTCTAAATATAAACTGAAATAAACCTCAATAAGTCTCAGATGCATAATATAAATACTATCTAGATAGCTGCAGGCAATGTCTCCTCTAAAGGAATAGTCTCCTCTAAGATCTCTGGTGTGTAATCTGCATCTATACTCGGTCTATAGTGTGTGGTACAAAAATTCTCAAGATCTTCTGGAAAAAATATCCAGTCAAGATTGGAACGAAGTACAAGCACTAACAGCAGTTCCACAAATATTGACAAAAACTATAACATAGTGTAAAGAAATATAAGACAGATATAAAAAACTGGCAATAAGAAATACTAGAATAAATGGAAAAAAGAAATGCTGGAATAACTGGAATACTGGAGCATATGTCATCATCAATATACATTTAGCAATAAAATAGAAATATAAGTACACACTAGAACAATGAACCGGTATATATGTGAATGCTAGAATCATGACGAGAATATAAGGGATGCTATATCAATATACTAGAGATACATGTCAAGAACATCTAACTAAGTGTGTGAAACATCAGCATATCATGTGATTGGCTTAGGACTGATCAGGCTTGCTATGTATGACTAGCAATAATTTATTTAAGGTCAGGCTAACTATCATGATAGCTATGATACGAGTAATAGTCAGGCTAGTCACACATAACAGGCTATGAGGCATGTAATGGTCAGGCTGTACTGACGTGAGGTGTGGGTGAGCTATGATGCATGTAAAGTAGGGTATGATCACATAAGCTACTAATATTTCCCTATTTATTTCCCAGCTAGCACGATAGTTTCTAAATCATGACTCCTCGTGACAGGTCTCAATGATGCTAACTCGTGTAAACAACGATGTCAGAGTCATGTATACTATACAACAAGAATTATAGAGATAATCCATATAATAAAAACTGTCAGAGAATGTACTCGCCTGTGGTCCTTAGCTGGCAATACCAATGTCCTGGTTCCAAAGTATCGTCTGAAGGATCCAACAGTCCTATAGACAAATCATATAACATAATACCGTATCAGACATTACACTAACACACAATCCACACAATAACCTCAGAGACTATGCTAGGGGAGTCACATCTGTAGTTGGTGTGCATAACAGACAGTCGATGATACGGGTCTTTCCAGCACGTCGGTGTACGTATGGCAGTCTGCTAACATGCTACATGGTCACAGGTCAATATAACTATGGGGTATCCGTGGTTACATTCAAATCATCTAGTACCTAGACACATAGTACATAATATGAACTAACATATACATAAATATCCATTAGTTACCAATATAATAGATACATGTATATATATGTATACTTTAAATAGAATTAATACTTGTATATACATTAGGGAGATATATATACAATAATCTATATATGTATATATATATACTAACTGAGAGTTATACTATATATATACATACCAAAATACATTTAAACCTATACTAATACATGTGCCATACATATATACTAATTAGGTTCAAATACGTCATGGATGTATATATATATCAATATACACATAATAACCATATACGTATACCAACGCTAATACGTACATACTTACGCATCAAATATATATCTATATACCACATTCGCGTATACTAAATACAATATGCGTTTAATAACATAGATAGAAATATGCGTATGCATACAAACGAGGAATACACGTATGCGTATACGTGTGCATGTACGCGAGAGGGGACTCGAACCTGGGTACATGGGATGAGTCGTGCGTCGAGGTCATCGTGGGGTATTCGGTTGAGGGCAGTCGAGGGGTTGACAGCAGGTTCTGGCCATCTCTGGCGTGTTTGGTGCTGTGCATGCGATCATTCCGATCGATTCAGCGGGTTCTGGCCGGTCGAGCAGCGTCGGGCGATCTCCGGTCGAGCACAGGCGGGTTGGCGAGTCCTCCGGCGTTCAGGCATCGTGCATCGAGTTGACGTCCAAGTCGGGCGGGTCTTCAGTCTAGCGGGTTCGTCGAGGGGTCTTCAACGAGTTCTCCGGTCGGCGAGAGGAGGGGTGAAGTTCTGCGGGTTAGGGATAGCGGGTTCTGCGAGCGGGATGGAGGCGGTTGATAGCAGCGGGGTCCGGCGGGATAGGTCGAGTACACTGGTGTAGCGTTACGTGGAAGAAGACGGCGGCGAGTGGGTTCATCCCGGCGAGGTTTGAGGTCGACGGCGTGGGGGAAGAGATGATGAAGGTGGTGATGAATAGTAAGGGGTGGGGAACGGCTGTAGCTAGGTTAGTTTTATGTTGAAAAGGAAAAGTAAGGAAAGTAATATTATATATGTATATATTGTAGACTTGGGTTGGCCTAAAATTTGGCTTGGTCAAAGCCCTCTTGGGATTGGACTTTCTCATGGGTATTTCAATGGCTAGGATTTCAAATAAATTAAAAATGAATTGGTATGATTCCATTGGTTCAAGGTTTTAGAGCCATGGTTCAAGGAGGTTGATGTTGCAATTGCACACTCCCAAAAATTAAGGAAAAATACACATGAAAGGGAAATAGGGTTTATTTATGTGTCGTGTCCAATGGGGTGGATACCTTAATGCATTTGTGCACCAAGGTGCCCAACAATTAGAAAATTACACAAAGTTGGGTTTATGGTTTAATTAATTAAAATAATGAAAGTGGTGTTCTAAAATTTATTAGGAGTACAAGGGCTGAATTGAAGTGGGACACAAGGGTCATAAATGAAGTAGACTTGGAATAGAATATTATCCTAATTTGGGTTGTTCAAAATAGGTCGAGGTTGTGTCTCCAATTTTGATTGGAACACACAAGGATACAAAGTTAGTTTTATAGATAATTAAATACAATCAGTTGCGACGAATGTTGTGCGTCTAAAATGAAGCACAACAAGACATAGTTATGAGTCACACAAGGATCAAAATAATAGTCTTGCATGTCTAGGACAATGGTATAAAATCTGTTGGAAGATAATGGCTAGTGTAGTGTTCTAATTATCGAAGTAACAATAAAGTACAATAATCAAATAAAATTACAATAATTTAAATATAATTGATTATCATGCAAATTATTTACACATTAATTATGAAAAGACAAAAATATCCCTAATCTGAAATATGGGGGTGACAAGTCTACCCTCCTTAAAAGAATTTCGTCCTCGAAATTAAAATGAACTAGCATAAGAACAAACAATCGACAAAGAATTATACCGCAAGTCTCGAAGAGATACGGATACTGATCGCGTATTTTGTTCTCTCTTCCAGGTTGACTCTCCTGGAGAGTGATGTCTCTATGCAACATGAACCAAGGGAATAGTCTGGTTCCGTAATACCTTCTCTCTACGATCCAAGATCTCAACGAGTTGTTCAGGATAGCTGAGTGTCGGTCCAACCTCGATCTTTAAGTGATCTAGTACGTGACTATGATCAGCTACATACCTTCTCAGCTGTGACATATGGAACACGTCATGCACTCTATCTAGAGCAGGGGGCAAGTCAAGTCTATAGGCCACTACACCGACCCTTGCAAGAATACTGAAGGGCCCGATGTATTGTGGACTAAGCTTTCTGCCTCTACCAAAATGAATCGTGCCCCGTGTCGGAGAAATCCGTAGGAACACCAAATTTCCAACCTAGAAAAAATAATCTTAATAATCGCAACCAAAATAAAAAAAATAAAACCAATACCTGAAACTCTAGGGGTCTACGGTGACTATCGGCCCAATGCCGTTGTCTGTCCTGCGCCACTCGCAGTCTGTCTCTGATAAGTTTCACCTTTTCTGTTGCATCCACGACCATTTTTGGTCCTAACAAAGATCTCTCTCCAACATCATCCCAAGATAAAGCTTCGAATGGTGACATCTCAATGCTGGCCTGATAGCTGTTGTTGTAAGCAAACTCTACTAGGTGTAGATGATCCTCCCAAGAACCTCCGAGATCCAAAACGCAAGTGCATTGCATATATTCAAGAGTCTGAATAGTCCTTTCAGACTATCCGTCTGTCTGGGGGTGATACGCGGTACTGAACTTGAGCTGAGTGCCCAAGCTAGCCTGTAGACTCATCCAGAAATAGGAAGTGAAACGACTATCCCGATCTGAGACAATACTCACAGGAACTCCATGTAATCTGACAATCTATTGTACGTATATCTCTGCTAGCTTCTCTGTCGATGTACCCACTTTGAAAGGTAAGAAGTTGGCTGATTTGGTCAACCTATCAATGATGACCCAAATCGTGTCCTTTCCTCCTGGAGAACGTGGAAGTCCTGAAACGAAGTACATAGTCACGTGCTCCCACTTCCATTCTGGAATGGGTAAAGGTTGAAGCAATCCTCCTGGCCTCTTTCGATCTGCTTTTATCTGTTGGCACACTAAACATCGGGATATAAAGCGTGCTACCTCGTGCTTCATACCATACCACCATATATGCTCCCTCAAATCTCGATACATCTTGTTGGCTTTGGGATGCATCGAGTACTGAGAGCGATATGCCTCTTGCAAAACTTCTTCGTGCAGCTCTCCACTTAGCACACACATCCTCGTGCCATGCCGTAAAGATCCATCATCCGCAATAGTGAAGTCATCTGTCAATCCTGTCTAAACTTGTGCTCGGATACTCCTCAGAGTCTCATCATCATACTGTGCAGCTCTAATTCTGTCTATCAGTTCTGATTGTATCTGCAATCCCCACATCTGAATCTCAACTCCTGGAACTAGTACTTCAATTCCCAAGCTGTCAAGATTAGCTAATAAATGTCTATCCGAAGTCAAGCACATAGCCATCGGATACCTGCTCAGGGCATCGACGACTACGTTGGCCTTTCCTGGATGGTACTGTAACGAGATATCAAAGTCTTTCATCAACTCTAACCACCTTCTCTGCCTCATGTTCAGCTCCTTCTGTGTAAACACGTACTTTAAGCTCTTGTGGTCTGTGAAGATCTCCACACGCTCTCCGTACAAATAGTATTTCCATAGCTTTAGGGCAAAGATAACTGCTGCTAACTCCAGATCATGAGTGAGGTAGTTTTTTTATGAGGACTTAATTGTCTTGAAGCATAGGCAATTACTTTCCCGTGTTGTTGAAGAACGCATCCCAAACCTTTTCCTGAAGCATCACTGTAGTTAGTTAATCCACCTGTCCCTGATGGCAACGTCAAAACTGGCCCTATCGCCAATCTCTTCTTCAGCTCATCAAATACGGCCTGACATTCTTCTGTCCAGACAAAGTCCACATCTTTCTTGGTCAGCCTAGTCATTGGTTCTGTAATCTTGGAGAAGTCTTGTACGAATCTTCTGCAGTATCCTGCTAGTCCGAGGAAGCTCCTGATTTCAGCTACCGTACTGGGGGTAGCCCATGATTCCACTGCTTCGATCTTCTTTGGGTTAACTGAAATTCCGTCACCTGTCACCATGTGTCCAAGAAATTCAACCTTGTCAAGGAATAACTCACACTTTGAAAGCTTCTCGTATAACTCTTCCTTCCTGAGAGTCTCTAAGACCATCCTCAGGTGCTCTTCATGCTCTTCTGGGGTCTTCGAATATATTAGAATATCGTCAATAAACAACACTACGAACTTGTCAAGGTACTGGTGGAATACCTTGTTCATCAAGTTCATGAATAATGCTGGTGCATTGGTTAAACCAAACAGCATTATTGCAAATTCAAACTGGCCATATCTGGTCCGAAAGGCTTTCTTCGGTATGTCTTCTCTCTTCACCTTCACCTGGTGATAGCCTGACCTCAAGTCTATCTTTGAAAACACCTTCGCTCCGCTCAACTGATCAAAAAAATCATCTATCCTCGGCATCGGATATTTGTTCTTGATAGTGAGGTTGTTCAGGGCTCTATAATCGATACACATGCGTACTATGCCATCCTTCTTCGGTACGAACAATACTGGTGCTCCCCATGACGATGAACTGGATCTAATGAAACCTTTGTCTTGCAGCCCCTCAACTTGCCTCTTCAGTTCTACTAACTCATTTTTGTTGACTCTATAGACATATTGCGAAATAGGCTCCGCTCCTGGTATCAAGTCTATAGAGAACATCTCTTTCTGGTGGTAAACCTGGCAACTCCTCTGGAAATACATCCAGGAACTCCGCTATAAGTAGATGTGGCAACTCCTCTTCTTCTATCCTGGCTCTGCAAAAAGTGCCCCTACTCTGCTCCTCTGCTCCTCTGGTGATCTCGAAATCTGGCTCTCCTGGCGGTTGAAATACTACTCTACCTCCATGACAATCTATAGAAGCATGGTGTTTACTCAGCCAGTCCATTCCGAATACAATATCGTACCTCGGAAGTGGCATGACGAGTAAACTCACGCTCAACTCTCGGCCTTCCAATGACACTCTCCGATCCTTGCAATAATCACGGACTAGGATAATGCCTCCTCCTGTCGTGATCTTGCAAGTCCTATCTAATAGTTCTATTTCTAAATGATGCTTAAGGGCATAAGATACAGATACGAAACTATGAGAAGCGCCAGAATCAAATAATGCAAGTGCTGAAATATAATCGAGTAAAACTGAACCTGAAATCACGTCTCCAGCTGGCTCGGCCTCCTCAGTAGTCATGGCATAAGCTCGTCCCTTTGGTGCTCCCCTCTGTTGCTGCTGTTGCTGAGCCAACCTCTGCTGCAGTGGTAGAAGTGGAGGTCCTCTATGTTGGCCTCCTGGTACAGTAGGTGTTATGGCTGGTCCTCTCTAAGCTGTTGCTCCTCCCTGGCGAGTCTGAACAGCTGGGCAGTCCCTCAGCTGATGTGCTGATGATCCACATGACAAGCATGTTCCCAGCCTCTTCCGGCAGATGTCTCTAGTATGTCCCATCTTTCCGTAATATATGCAATAGAAAATGGGCTGATTCTATGTCACCACCCCATTTCCAGAGCCGGGTATTTTTTTTTTTAATTTGGTTAATTGTGTATTATTTATAATTAATTGTATTTATATTTAATTAGTGATTGCATTATTTTTTATTATTTTTATTTTGATTGTTTTAGGGTTTTGGCTAGCCTGGACCCATGTCAGACCCTAGTGGACCCATGTCCGACCCAGCCCACACCCTTGTGAGAATTATTTTGGGGCTTAGAATATTTATTTTATTTTTAGGAGGTTAGTTGGAGAGATTTGGAACTAGTTTGAGTGCTTTTGGAACCCGGAACCCAAAATCGAGAGTTAGGAGGACATGTTGGTCATTTGGACTTTGTGGAACCCTTATATTTCACTTGGCCGGATTCCCACAGCCCCCCCTCACCCGACCAAACAGCAAACCAGCAGCCCCAGCCCCTTTCCTTCCTTCCTTCTTCACTTCTTCTTCTTCTCCACTCATTTTTCTTCTTCCTTTCTCCTTCCTACTTCAAGTAAGTCATTTTTCTTTCTTCTTTCTTCCATTCCTTCTTCTTTAAGTAACCCTAACCCTACATTCTTCCCTAACCTAGGTGGGTAGAGCCTAGATTTGGTGTTGGAGCTTGGATTTGGGAGCTTGGAAGCTTGGATTGGAGGATTTGGAGTATTTTGGAGATTTTGGCTTGGGATTCCAACTCCCAAGAGGTAAACCCTAATTTTCCTCCTTCTAATTATTTTTATATAGTGTAGTTAATATTTTAGAACCTTCCTAGACCCTTAGGCTACCCGTGGGAGGAAGTTGGAACTAGTTTGGTTGGGTTTAGAGACTTTAACATTAGATTTTGTGTCAATTTCGGGTAAAATCCGAATTTGGCCAATTTTGGGTGATGCCCTAGGTTAGATGGACCTAGGTAGACGTTGTCGGGTGTCGTGAGGGTGAGTGCGTGT
Source organism: Iris macrosiphon (assembly GCA_036927795.1). Classification (NCBI taxonomy): domain Eukaryota; kingdom Viridiplantae; phylum Streptophyta; class Magnoliopsida; order Asparagales; family Iridaceae; genus Iris; species Iris macrosiphon. Next base: position 107,169,942 of record JAYESA010000016.1, on the reverse strand, counting down.
CTCCGTTCGGACACGGAAAGCCGCGTCGCGGAGAAACGGGCGTTTCGGGCGAAATTAGGGCTTTTCATCGTCGCTGATTCTAAGTGCGTGTGCGTTTCCGCCACGGGCCTAGAATCGACACGGGAGCACATTTTCTAGGATCTAGGCATCGTGTAGAGCGCGTGGGTAAATTTTGGGCCGATTCCGAGTTCGTTTGATGTGCGTTTCAGGAGGTTTTCTGAACCGCGCACTACGTGTTCGTCGAAATGACCGAACGGCCATTTCGACTTGGGCTCCTCGTTTCGGGCTTGTACACGCGTTGGGTTAGTATCGGGGAGTGTGTGCTAGAGTTTTCGAGTTATATTATATATATTTTTAGGTGTTTGGGCGTGTCGGGGTCATTGGGCGTGCGTTGGTGGGCGTTGTGGGCGTGGTGTGCGTTGTGTTGTGTTTGTTTATATATATGTGTATATATATATTGTGTGTGTGTTTTTATATATATATTTATATATATATGTGTGGTTATGTGTTTGTGAGCGTGTTAGGGAGTGCTTGTGTGAGTGTGTAGGTGAGTGTGTGAGTGAGTGCTTGTGAGTGTGTGTGTGAGTGTTTGTGAGTGTTTATAGGTATATATATATATATATATATATATATATATATATATATATATATATATATATATGAGTTTGAGTGAGTGTGTATATATGTATATATATTTATATATATGTAGGAGTGTTTGTGTGTGTGGTTGTGTGTTTGTGAGAGTGTGTGCTAGTGTGTGCGAGAGTGTGTGTGTGAGGGTGTGTGCTAGTGTGAGTGAGTGTGTGTGAGTGAGGATATATAGATATGTATTTATGTTTAAGTGTGTGAGTGTGTGTGTGTGTATATATATATATTAGTGTATATATATATATAGATATATGTGTGTATGTATATATAGATATGTGTTTGTATATATTTGTGTGTGTGTGTGTTGATTTGTGTTTGAGTGTGTTAGTGTGTGTTAGTAATAGGTATAAGTGTATATATATATATATGTATTTGGGTATGTGGTCGTGTGTGTGTGTGTGAGATGAGAGGGGGGGACTGGAACCAGCAGGTAGCAGCAAATAGAACAGGGAGCAGCAGCAGCAATGTGCAGCTGCAGCAGCAAATCAGCCGCTGGAACAGCAGTAGCAGCAAGCAGTTGGGCAGCAGCAGCAGCGCAGTTTATGTAGCAGCAACAGCAGCAAGGTTAGGGAACAAGAGCAGCAGCAATGCGAGGGAGGAAGAGGTATATATATATAGATAGATAGATTGATAGATTCATAGATAGGTAGATAATTAGATAGATATTAGATAGAGGGATAAATAGTTAGATAGGTAAGTGGATAACTAGTTAGATAGACAACTAGGTAGATAGATAGTTGACGGATAGGTAAATAGGTATAAATATGTAGATATATCAATAGATAGATAGCTAGATCTATTGATAAATAAATAGATATATGGATAGATAGATACATGGATAGTTAAATTGATAGATAGACATATAGATAGATAGGTAATAGATAGATAGATGCCTAGATATAAATAGATAATAAATAGCTAGTTAGATAGTTAGATAGATAACTAGATAGGTTGATACTAGATAGGTAGATGGATAGGTAGAGGGATAGCTAGATATATAGATCTATATATATAGATATATACATAGCTAGATAGATAGTTAGATATCTAGGTATAGATATATATATTTGAGGGTAAGGTAAGGTAAGGTAAGGTATTGGGTATAGATATATAGGTATATGCCTATATGTATTAGATATCTATATTTTAGCCTAGATTATAGCTAGATATATAGGTTTATGCATAGTAAGTTAGCTAGAGGGGTAGTCGGGCTGAGTTTAGAGCGGTATCTCAATACCTTGAGATACCGAGGTATCTCAATACCTTAAGATAACCAAGGTATTGGATTTCGAGCGGGGTTTTTGAGCAATAGCCTAGAAATAATATTGGAGTGATTTTTATATGCTTATGTGTATATATTTACGCGTACTAGCATAGGTTTTAGAGGGTATAGGCGGGGTATATGGCCTAGGTTGAGGTATCGGATACCGAGGGTATCCCGGTATCTCAAGGAGACGAGTTTGTGAGTTTTCTAGCTTAATGACCTCGGTTTGACCTAGAATTTCAGGAGCACCCTAGTTTGACCCAGACTTGACCGCAGTTGACTCGGTTGACCGCCAAAGTCAACTTTTGACCTAGTTTTGACCCAGAGTTGACTTTTTGGACCTAGAGTTGACTTTTTGACCCAGATTTCACCGGTTTGACCTAGAACGACCCTAGAAGCCTATTTTTAGTTATTTTATATCTTTTTAACTCATTAGAACCCTGTTTAACCTTGCTTTTCGCATTAGGTCCTTGCGACACCGGTTCGGATCGTCAGTTGCTCAGGACGTCAAGCGAGTACATTCTCTGATAGTTTTCATTATTTGATGATTATTATGATTCAGCTTCTAGTATAGTATCATCTGATTATTCTGGCACAACACGAGACACTGACTGGTATTTCTGGATTTATTTACTTGCGACACGTACATTTTATGTTTCTGGCCTCTATTCTGGAATCACTACTGGCATCACCTACAGGCATCACTACAGGCATCATTCATGTTCAGGCTGGACTCATCTTGATTTGCGTGTCGGGTCTTGGATCCACTTGTATTAGTCGGGGCGGGGAAATACTCGAGTAGACATGTAAACATTCCTATCTGGCATCATCAGGAATCACTCCCTCTAGTCTAATCTGGAATGATAGCAGTCGTACACCCAGTGCGCGGTGAGCCGTACTTACCCCTAGCCGTTTACATGTCGAAACAAGTATTTCAAAGACACCGAGTTCATTCTTTATAGTTTGGACTCTCATGCATTTCTTGACTTGTCTCACTTACATGTTTCTGGACTTGACTCACTACATATTTTTCATGCTGGACTCACTACACGTTCATGTGCACGGACTTGATCTTAGCTTAGATTCTTGTATCTTACAGTTACTACTATCTTGTTTCTGATATTCCTGCATCTTTACCTTTATGCACCAGTGATACATGTTTATTTCCTGTTTCATACTTACTTCTTTCTTCTTGCTACTTGCTATAACTGTTTTATAGTTTTAATCATTTAAATGGAACTGCTGTTAGAGATGTACTTGCTCCAGTCCTGACTGGACATATTTTTTCCAGAGTATCCGGAGGATTGGTGTCCGACGTTCTATGGACCTGAGCCTGTCGATGGTGCAGACAGGGACCCTCTAGTTTAGGGGTGATTTCTGGGTTGGTAGCCGGGATCACTAGGATCTTGTTGTTGTTTTATTAGCCTTAGTACCGGATTTGTCTCCGGTTTTGGATTGAGACCTTGTTTATATATTATTTTGGACATTGTTGTATTATTATGGATGTTGTGGATGTTGTAGTAGTTGGAGGTGGTTAGACTTTTTAGTTGTTAGACTCTCTGTGTTATCTTATCGTGCTTAGATTCGTGATTGAGTATATTGTGATTATCATTTGATATTGCTCCTCCGTTTGGAGTTGAGATCTTGGCAGATTTATATACTTGTTTGTGTGGTTGCCCTCCTTTTGGAGAGGTCATGCCCAATTTTTGTGTGAGATTATTATCTAGATAGTTGACCTAGACAGCGTTCTACCGCCGATGCTGCGGCGTAGGCTGGACGTACCCACGACTCATGTCCGATTTTCCGGGTGCGGGTCGTGATACGTTTTTGGTGGCGGCCCCATGCAGGTCTCGATTCGCAATTAGTGCGATGTCGTGGTGGTACAACAACTTAGTTGTACTACTGCGAGCCTGCTATATGATCTAGGATCTAGGATGAGAGTGTACTCAATCACGACTAGGAACAATTCCAATCTAATTATTCTGAAATTGCTTCTTTTGAAATATTACTGTCCTTCTTTGATGATATCGTATCTTGCGCCATATTGACTTCTTTTGATCTGTGTTCAGGATGCCTCCGAAGACACGATCTCATCGTACCGCCCCAGTAGTTGCTACTGAGAGGTCTGCTACCTCTCGTCCAACTCGTATTCAGGCAGCTGCTACCGCTCCACTCACCACTCCTGCGGTTGAGGGAGCATCTGCTTCTCTCGGGGATTCTCCTTCACCTGTCGATCCGAGGACTACCCCAGTCGTTCCGGTGGTTCCTCCACCACTTCCTGCTCCAGTAGATGCCGCGCAGTTGTTTGCGTTCTTCAGGGAGATGATGGACGCGCAGCACCGTCAGGTGGATGTGATGAGGCTGGGCATTGAGAACGCCCACCAGGTGGCCATGACGGCAGTGGATAGGGTGGCACAGATTCAGCCACAAGCAGATCAGATTCAGCATCCGAGGCCGGGCAGTATTATCGACTTTCAGAGGATGCGGCCCAAGGAGTTCCGTGGTACAGAAGGTATCCTGTACGCGGATGACTGGATAGAGCAGATTGAGGGCATCTTCAGGCTGGCGCAAATTCCAGATAGCATGCAGATAGAGGCAGCGGGCAGTCAGATGTTCGACCTCGCCTTGACATGGTATCGCACAAATACGAGGATTGCGGCGCCAGGGCTTACTTGGGAGGCTTTCAAGAGACTTTTTAAGGAGAAGTTTTTCCCAGATGTGGCGCTCAGTGCTTTGGAGAGCCAGTTCGAGGCACTCGTCCAGGGGAGCATGACGGTGGATGAGTACGCAGCAGAGTTCTGCCGTCTGGGCAGATTTGTAGATGGCTTGAGTGAGGCAGCAAAGGCGAGGAAGTTTCGCAAGGGCTTGGTTATGGCGGTCAAGTCTTTGACCAGGAGCGACCGCGAGGCGACTTTTGAGCAGATAATAGGGGATGCTCAGAGAGCAGAGGATGACTTGGAGCTCAAGTCCAAGAGAGGCAGGGATGATTCAGGCAGTGCGAGTGGCAGTGCGGGACCAGCTAAGCGTCCCTATGTGCAGAAGGCAACACAACAGGGTCAGGATCAGAGGGTGTCCACTTGTGCCTACTGCAGGAAGGTAGGACACACCTGGGATGTTTGTAGGAGGAGGCTGAAGGTGTGTTTGTTCTGTGGATCCGCTGCTCACCATATGCGAGATTGCCCTACTGCACCTCCATTGGGTGGAGCACAGGATCAGAGAGTTAGAGCTAGGCCATCTGTGGCACAGCATCATGCCCCGCACCAGCAGAGGGATACACCCCAGCAGGGCAGGGCTTATGCGTTGACGGTCGAGGAGGCCGATGCTACGGGTGTCGGGTTAGCAGGTCTGTCTCTTGTTTCTTCTTCCTGTCCTTTTCCATTCCTGTGGTGTGCTTCATTAGTACCTGTTAGATTTTCTTGTGCTGTGGTAGATAGTGTAGTAACCCTGATTGAGACTGTGATAACACGACCAGTAGGACCCTGATCTTGTATGTTGTATAGGTAGAATTTCTTGACTTTGATTGTTGGGGGTTTGACCTAGAGGAGTGTGATTGACTTTAAATTTCGAGGACGAAATTTTCTAAGGAGGATAGGCTTGTCACCACCCCATTTCCAGAGCGGGGTATTTTTTTTTAAATTTGGTTAATTGTGTATTATTTATAATTAATTGTATTTATATTTAATTAGTGATTGTATTATTTTTTATTATTTTTATTTTGATTGTTTTAGGGTTTTGGCTAGCCTGGACCCATGTCAGACCCTAGTGGACCCATGTCCGACCCAGTCCACACCCTTGTGAGAATTATTTTGGGGCTTAGAATATTTATTTTATTTTTAGGAGGTTAGTTGGAGAGATTTGGAACTAGTTTGAGTGCTTTTGGAACCCGGAACCCAAAACCGAGAGTTAGGAGGACATGTTGGTCATTTGGACTTTGTGGAACCCTTATATTTCACTTGGCCGGATTCCCACAGCCCCCCCTCACCCGACCAAACAGCAAACCAGCAGCCCCAGCCCCTTTCCTTCCTTCCTTCTTCACTTCTTCTTCTTCTCCACTCATTTTTCTTCTTCCTTTCTCCTTCCTACTTCAAGTAAGTCATTTTTCTTCCTTCTTTCTTCCATTCCTTCTTCTTTAAGTAACCCTAACCCTACATTCTTCCCTAACCTAGGTGGGTAGAGCCTAGATTTGGTGTTGGAGCTTGGATTTGGGAGCTTGGAAGCTTGGATTGGAGGATTTGGAGTATTTTGGAGATTTTGGCTTGGGATTCCAACTCCCAAGAGGTAAACCCTGATTTTCCTCCTTGTAATTATTTTTATATAGTGTAGTTAATATTTTAGAACCTTCCTAGACCCTTAGGCTACCCGTGGGAGGAAGTTGGAACTAGTTTGGTTGGGTTTAGAGACTTTAACATTAGGTTTTGTGTCAATTTCGGGTGAAATCCGAATTTGGCCAATTTTGGGTGATGCCCTAGGTTAGATGGACCTAGATAGACGTTGTCGGGTGTCATGAGGGTGAGTGCGTGTCTCCGTTCGGACACGGAAAGCCGCGTCGCGGAGAAACGGGCGTTTCGGGCAAAATTGGGGCTTTTCGTCGTCGCCGATTCTAAGTGCGTGTGCGTTTCCGCCACGGGCCTAGAATCGACACGGGAGCTCATTTTCTAGGATCTAGGCATCGTGTAGAGCGCGTGGGTAAATTTTGGGCCGATTCCGAGTTCGTTTGGTGTGCGTTTCAGGAGGTTTTCCGAACCGCGCACCACGTGTTCGTCGAAATGACCGAACGGCCATTTCGACTTGGGCTCCTCGTTTCGGGCTTGTGCGCGCGTTGGGTTAGTATCAGGGAGTGTGTGCTAGAGTTTTCGAGTTATATTATATATATTTTTAGGTGTTTGGGCGTGTCGGGGTCGTTGGGCGTGCGTTGGTGGGCGTTGTGGGCGTGGTGTGCGTTGTGTTGTGTTTGTTTATATATATGTGTATATATATATTGTGTGTGTGTTTTTATATATATATTTATATATATATGTGTGGTTATGAGTTTGTGAGCGTGTTAGGGAGTGCTTGTGTGAGTGTGTAGGTGAGTGTGTGAGTGAGTGCTTGTGAGTGTGTGTGTGAGTGTTTGTGAGTGTTTATATATATATATATATATATATATATATATATATATATATATATATATATATATATATATATATATATATATGAGTTTGAGTGAGTGTGTATATATGTATATATATTTATATATATGTAGGAGTGTTTGTGTGTGTGGTTGTGTGTTTGTGAGAGTGTGTGCTAGTGTGTGCGAGAGTGTGTGTGTGAGGGTGTGTGCTAGTGTGAGTGAGTGTGTGTGAGTGAGGATATATAGATATGTATTTATGTTTAAGTGTGTGAGTGTGTGTGTGTGTATATATATATTAGTGTATATATATATATATATAGATATATGTGTGTATGTATATATAGATATGTGTTTGTATATATTTGTGTGTGTGTGTGTTGATTTGTGTTTGAGTGTGTGTTAGTAATAGGTATAAGTGTATATATATATATATGTATTTGGGTATGTGGTCGTGTGTGTGTGTGTGAGATGAGAGGGGGGGGACTGGAACCAGCAGGTAGCAGCAAATAGAACAGGGAGCAGCAGCAGCAATGTGCAGCTGCAGCAGCAGCTTTGCTGCACTGTGCTGCAGTTGCAGCAGCAAATCAGCAGCAGGAACAGCAGTAGCAGCAAGCAGTTGGGCAGCAGCAGCAGCGCAGTTTATGTAGCAGCAACAGCAGCAAGGTTAGGGAGCAAGAGCAGCAGCAATGCGAGGGAGGAAGAGGTATATATATATAGATAGATAGATTGATAGATTCATAGATAGGTAGATAATTAGATAGATATTAGATAGAGGGATAAATAGTTAGATAGGTAAGTGGATTAACTAGTTAGATAGACAACTAGGTAGATAGATAGTTGACGGATAGGTAAATAGGTATAAATATATAGATATATCAATAGATAGATAGCTAGATCTATTGATAAATAAATAGATATATGGATAGATAGATACATGGATAGTTAAATTGATAGATAGACATATAGATAGATAGGTAATAGATAGATAGATGCCTAGATATAAATAGATAATAAATAGCTAGTTAGATAGTTAGATAGATAACTAGATAGGTTGATACTAGATAGGTAGATGGATAGGTAGAGGGATAGCTAGATATATAGATCTATATATATAGATATATACATAGCTAGATAGATAGTTAGATATCTAGGTATAGATATATATATTTGAGGGTAAGGTAAGGTAAGGTAAGGTATTGGGTATAGATATATAGGTATATGCCTATATGTATTAGATATCTATATTTTAGCCTTGATTATAGCTAGATATATAGGTTTATGCATAGTAAGTTAGCTAGAGGGGTAGTCGGGCTGAGTTTAGAGCGGTATCTCAATACCTTGAGATACCGAGGTATCTCAATACCTTAAGATAACCAAGGTATTGGGTTTCGAGCGGGGTTTTTGAGCAATAGCCTAGAAATAATATTGGAGTGATTTTTATATGCTTATGTGTATATATTTACGCGTGCTAGCATAGGTTTTAGAGGGTATAGGCGGGGTATATGGCCTAGGATGAGGTATCGGATACCGAGGGTATCGCGGTATCTCAAGGAGGCGAGTTTGTGAGTTTTCTAACTTAATGACCTCGGTTTGACCTAGAATTTCAGGAGCACCCTAGTTTGACCCAGACTTGACCGTAGTTGACTCGGTTGACCGCCAAAGTCAACTTTTGACCTAGTTTTGACCCAGAGTTGACTTTTTGGACCTAGAGTTGACTTTTTGACCCAGATTTCACCGGTTTGACCTAGAACGACCCTAGAAGCCTATTTTTAGTTATTTTATATCTTTTTAACTCATTAGAACCCTGTTTAACCTTGCTTTTTGCATTAGGTCCTTGCGACACCGGTTCGGATCGCCAGTTGCTCAGGACGTCAGGCGAGTACATTCTCTGATAGTTTTCATTATTTGATGATTATTATGATTCAGCTTCTAGTATAGTATCATCTGATTATTCTGGCACAACACGAGACACTGACTGGTATTTCTGGATTCATTTACTTGCGACACGTACATTTCATGTTTCTGGCCTCTATTCTGGAATCACTACTGGCATCACCTACAGGCATCACTACAGGCATCATTCATGTTCAGGCTGGACTCATCTTGATTTGCGTGTCGGGTCTTGGATCCACTTGTATTAGTCGGGGCGGGGAAATACTCGAGTAGACATGTAAATATTCCTATCTGGCATCATCAGGAATCACTCCCTCTGGTCTAATCTGGAATGATAGCAGCCGTGCACCCAGTGCGCGGTGAGCCGTACTTACCCCTAGCCGTTTACATGTCGAAACAAGTATTTCAAAGACACCGAGTTCATTCTTTATAGTCGGGACTCTCATGCATTTCTTGACTTGTCTCACTTACATGTTTCTGGACTTGACTCACTACATATTTTTTATGCTGGACTCACTACACGTTCATGTGCACGGACTTGATCTTAGCTTATATTCTTGTATCTTACAGTTACTACTATCTTATTTCTGATATTCCTGCATCTTTACCTTTATGCACCAGTGATACATGTTTATTTCCTGTTTCATACTTACTTCTTTCTTCTTACTACTTGCTATAACTGTTTTATAGTTTTTATCATTTAAATGGAACTGCTGTTAGAGATGTACTTGCTCCAGTCCTGACTGGACATATTTTTTCCAGAGTATCCGGAGGATTGGTGTCCGACGTTCTATGGACCTGAGCCTGTCGATGGTGCAGACAGGGACCCTCTAGTTTAGGGGTGATTTCCGGGTTGGTAGCCGGGATCACTAGGATCTTGTTGTTATTTTATTAGCCTTAGTACCGGATTTGTCTCCGGTTTTGGATTGAGACCTTGTTTGTATATTATTTTGGACATTGTTGTATTATTATGGATGTTGTGGTTGTTGTAGTAGTTGGAGGTGGTTAGACTTTTTAGTTGTTAGACTCTCTGTGTTATCTTATCGTGCTTAGATTCGTGATTGAGTATATTGTGATTATTATTTGATATTGCTCCTCCGTTTGGAGTTGAGATCTTGGCAGATTTATATACTTGTTTGTGTGGTTGCCCTCCTTTTGGAGAGGTCATGCCCGATTTTTGTGTGAGATTATTATCTAGATAGTTGACCTAGACAGCGTTCTACCGCCGATGCTGCGGCGTAGGCTGGACGTACCCACGACTCATGCCCGATTTTCTGGGTACGGGTCGTGACATTCTATCTCTGTGGTTGCTGCTACTAGATATGTCCTCGAACTGGTGCCTGTTGCTGGTGTTGCTCCTGGTACGGCCTCTGTTGTTGTTGTTGTTGAAAGTGTGGACGCTTGGCCTGTCCTGTGTTACCACATATTCCTCCAAAAGTGTCGCATCCTCTCTTGGGCCTGAGGTCCAAGTCATCTTTAGCAATCTAGGCATCCATCAGAATACCCTCAAAGGTAGCAGTGCGTCGTCCCGAAGTACGAGACTTGATCTCTCTGTTCAATCTCTTTCTGAATTTTTGTGCTCTATCTCCTTGGTCTCAAATCATCGATGGCGCGAATCGACTCAATCGACAAAACTCTGGGGCATATTTGTTGACTGACATGCCTCCTTGGATTAAGTCATAGAACTGACTCTCCAATGCTCCTAAAGCTACATCAGAAAAGAATTTCTCCTTAAAGAGCTCCTTGAAGTCTTCCCAAGTAAGTCCTTCAACAGTGAGTCTCGGCTCTGTACGATACCACGTCAGCACGATATCAAACATCTGACTGCCAGTGGCCTCTATCTGAAGAATCTCCGGAATCTGTGCTAAACGCAAGTTTCTCTCTATGTCCTCTAACCAATCATTAACATAGAGTATTCCTTCTGTGCCCTTGAACTCTCGAGGCATCATTCTCTTAAAGTCCACTATAGTACATGGCCTCTGTTGTTATTGTCCATGATGTTGCGGTTGTCGTGCTACTCTCTCCATAGTCTGGAGAGCCACCTGATGAGCATTCTCTATGGTCTCTCTCATCAGCTCTGTCTGCGCCTGGTGTGCCTCTGCTTGCACTCTCTGAGCCTCATCTTGAATACGCTGAGCTTCTGCTGTTACTCTCTTGGCCTCTAGCATGCCCTGGATTAGTGCGAACATATGTGCCCCGTCAGTGGGCACTCCTCCGGGAATCGGTGTCGGTAGTGGTGGAAGGTTGTCCGTCATAGCTGGGGCAATCCTCTGAACAGGTGGAGGAGGAATCCCGTTAGTTGCAGATACTCCCACATAAACAGGAGATGTAGGAGGAACTCCAGGTGCCTGTTCGTTAGGTCAAGAGGTGGCAGACCTCTCTGAAATTGATGCTCCCACTCTCATAGATCTAGTATTCGGCGGTATCCTGAATACAGATTAAAAGAATCAATTTAGGTGATTGATACGATATCATCAAAGAAGGACAGTAAAATTTTAAAGGAAGTAATCAATTAGAATAGCATTGTGAAGATCAGAATTTCCTAGTGTGATTGAGCATACTCTCATCCTAAATCCTATTTCCTATATCCTATCGCAGGCTCGTAGCAGTACAACTAAGTTATCGCACTGCCACGACATCGCACAATTTGTGAAACTAGACCTACATGGGCCACCACTAAAAACGTGTCACGACCCGCACCTAGTATAGGGCATGAGAACGTGGGTACGTCCAGCCTACGCCTCAGCATCGACGGTAGAACGCTGTCTAGGTCACAATAAATACTAACATAACTAAATACTTGTCAATGATATCAATCTCCATAAGAAGGATAATATACATCTCACAATATCTTATAATGTAAACTCAATCACAACAACTATAAGAGTAAGGCACGATAAAAGATAAGAAGAATGACATAGTCAAACACCATGTCTCAAAATATAGATAAATCATAATCTAGCTGTCCGACATAAGTCTCCTCAATTCTCAAATTAAACTTAACATAAGTCTAAATATAAACTGAAATAAACCTCAATAAGTCTCAGATGCATAATATTAATACTATCTAGATAGCTGCTAGCAATGTCTCCTCTAAAGGAATAGTCTTCTCTAAGATCTCTGGTGTGTAATCTGCATCTATACCCAGTCCATAGTATGTGGTACAAAAATCTTCAAGATCCTCTGGAAAAAATATCCAGTCAGGATTGGAACGAAGTACAAGCATTAACAGCAGTTCCACATATATTGACAAAAACTATAACACAGTGTAAAGAAATACAAGACAAATATAAAAAACTGGCAATAAGAAATACTGGAATAAATGGAATAAAGAAATGCTGGAATAACTGGAATACTGGAGTATATGTCATCATCAATATACATCTAGCAATGAAATAGAAATACAAGTATACGCTAGAACAATGAACTGGTATATATATGAATGCTCGAATCATGACGAGAACATAAGGAATTCTATATCAATATACTAGAGATACATGTCAAGAATATCTAACTAAGTGTGTGAAACATCAGCATATCATGTGATCGGCTTAGGACTGATCAGGCTTGCTATGTATGACTAGCTATGATTCATGTAAGGTCAGGCTAACCATCCGGATAGCAATGATGCGAGCAATAGTCAGGCTAGTCACACATAATAGGCTATGAGACATGTAATGGTCAGGCTGCACCAACGTGAGGGGTGGGTGAGCTATGATGCATGTAAAGTGGGGTATGATCACATAAGCTACTGATATTTCCCCATTTTTTCCCAGCTAGGACGATGGATTCCAAATCACGACTCTTCATGACAGGTCTCAATGATGCCAACTCGTGTAAACAACAGTATCAGAGTCATGTACGCTATACAACAAGAATTATAGAGATAATCCACATAATAGAAACTGTCAGAGAATGTACTCGCTTGTGGTCCTTAGCTGGCAATACCAATGTCCTGGTTCCAAAGTATCGTCTGAAGGATCCAACAGTCCTATAGACAAATCATATAACACAATACTGCATCAGACATTACACTAACACACAATCCACACAATAACCTCAGAGACTATGCTAGGGGAGTCACATCTGTAGTTGCTGTGCATAACAGACAGTCGATGATTCGGGTCTTTCTAGTATGTCGGTGTATGTATGGCAGTCTGCTAACATGCTACAAGGTCACAGGTCAATGTAACTACGGGGTATCCGTGGTTACATTCAACTCATCTAGTACCTAGACACATAGTACATAATATGAACTAACATATACATAAATATCCATTAGTTACCAATATAATTGACACATGTATATATATGTATACTTTAAATAGAATTAATACTTGTATATACATTAGGGAGATATATATACAATACATCTATATATGTATATATATATATATACTAACTGAGAGTTATACTATATATATACATACCAAAATACATTTAAACCTATACTAATACATGTGCCATACATATATACTAATTAGGTTCAAATACGTCATGGACGTATATATATTTCAATATACACATAATAACCATATATGTATACCAACGCTAATACGTACATACTTACGCATCAAATATATATCTATATACCACATTCGCGTATACTAAACACAATATGCGTTTAATAACATAGCTAGAAATATGCGTATGCATACAAACGAGGAATACACGTATGAGTGTACGTGTGCATGTACGCGAGAGGGGACTCGAACTTGGGTACATAGGACGAGTCGTGTGTCGAGGTCGTCATGGGGTATTCGGTTGAGGGAAGTCGAGGGGTTGACAGCAGGTTCTGTCCGTCTCTGGCATGTTTGGCGTTGTGCAGGCGATCGTTCCGGTCAGTTCAACGGGTTCTGGCTGGTCGAGCAGCGTCGGGCGATCTTCGGTCGAGCACAGGCAGGTTGGCGAGTCCTCCGGCGTTCAGGCACCGTGCAGCGAGTTGACGTCCAAGTCGGGCGGGTCTTCAGTCCAGCGGGTTCGTCGAGGGGTCTTCGGCGAGTTCTCCGGTCGGTGAGAGGAGGGATGAAGTTCTGCGGGTCGGGGATAGCGGGTTCTGCGAGCTGGATGGAGGCGGTTGATAGCAGCGGGGTCCGACGGGATAGGTCAAGTACACTGGTGGAGCGTTGCGTGGAAGAAGACGGCGGCGAGGGGGTTCATCCCGGCGAGGTTTGAGGTCGACGGCGTGGGGGAAGAGATGATGTAGGTGGTGATGAATAGTAAGGGGTGGGGAACGGCTGTAGCTCGGTTAGTTTTAGGTTGAAAAGGAAAAGTAAGGAAAGAGATTATATATATATATATATATATATATATTGTAGACGGGTTGACCTAAAATTTGGCTTGGTCAAAGCCCTATTGGGATTGGGCTTTCTCATGGGTATTTCAATGGCTAGGATTTCAAATAAATTAAAAATGAATGGGTATGATTCCATTGGTTCAAGGTTTTAGGGCTATGGTTCAAGGAGGTTGATGTTGCAATTGCACACTCCTAAAAATTTTGAAAAAATACACATGAAGGGGAAATAGGGTAAATTTACGTGTCGTGTCCAATGGGATGGATACCTTAACGTATTTGTGCACCAAGGTGCCCAACAATTAGAAAATTATACAAAGTTGGGTTTATGGTTTAATTAATTAAAATAAAGCAAGTGGTGTTCTAAAATTTATTAGGGGTACAAAGGCTGAATTGAAGTGGGACACAAGGGTCATAAATGAAGTAGACTTGGAATAGAATATTATCCTAATTTGGGTTGTTCAAAATAGGTCGATGTTGTGTCTCCAATTTCGATTGGAACACACAAGGATACAAAGTTGGTTTTATAGAGAATTAAATACAATCGGTTACGACGAATGTTGTGCGTCTAAAATAAAGCATAATAAGACATAGTTATGAGTCGCACAAGGATCAAAATAACAGTCTGGCATGTCTAGGACAATGGTGTGAAATCTGTTGGAAGACAATGGCAAGTGTAGTGTTCTAATTATCGAAGAAACGATAAAGTGCAACAATCAAATAAAATTACAGCAATTTAAATATAATTAATTATCATGCAAATCATTTGCACATTAATTACAAAAAGACAAAAATACCCCTAATATGAAATGTGGGGGTGACAAAGTGGGAGGTGGCGCACTTCGTATCCTGATTCTAAGTGTGTCAGCAGTTGAAAGCAGAGAGGCAGAGGCTAGGTGGTCTACTTCAGCCATTACCCATTCCAGAGTGAAAGTGGGAGCATGTCGGCATAGATTTTGTTTCAGAGCTTCCATAATCTTTAGGAGGGAAAGACGTAATTTGGGTCATTGTAGACAGGTTGACCAAATCGGCCCACATCTTGCCATTCAAAGTGGATATGTCTACGGAGTAGCTGGAAGAGATATACATGAGGAAGATTATCATGTTGTACGGGGTTCCTGTGAGCATAGTCTAAGATCGGGATAGTCGTTTCACATCCCACTTCTGGTGGAGTTTGCAGGCTAGGTTGGGCACCCGGCTCAAGTTTAGTACCACATATCATCCACAGACTGACGGGTAATCAGAGATGACTATTCATACTCTGGTGGATATGCTTTGCACATGTGTTCTATATTTTGGGAGTTCTTGGGAGGACCATCTCCACCTGGTAGAGTTTGCTTACAACAACAGCTACAAGGGCAGCGTAGAGATGTCACAATTTGAGGCTATATATGGTCGTAGGTGTCCGAATCCCTTGTCATGGGATAATATTGGAGAGAGAGCTTTGTTGGGGTCTAAGATGGTTATAGATGCTTCAGAGAAGGTAATGCTTATCAGGGATAGACTTCGGGTGGCACTGGACAGCCAGCGACATTAGGCCGATAGCTACCGGAGATCTTTGGAGTTTGAGGTATAGGTTTTGTTTGTAATTGCTTGTGATTTTTTTGTCTTAGGTTGTGTGTTAAGGCCTTATTTTGTTCTAGGTTGGTGATCTAGTGTTCCTACAGATTTCTCTGACACGAGACACTATTCACTTTGGTGGAGGCAGGAAGCTAAGTCCACGGTTCATCGGACCTTTCGGTGTTCTAGAGATGGTCGGTGCAATAGTCTACTGACTAAACTTGCCGCCTGTACTAGAGGGAGTTCATAATATGTTTTATGTGTCACAACTGAGATGGTAGGTGGCAGACCCTAGTCACGTATTGGACCACTCAGAGATCGAGGTGGGTCTGACTCTCATCTATCCATAGCAGCCTGTGGAGATTCTGGATCACAGAAAGAAAGTGCTGTAAAACAAGATGATTCCCTCGGTTCTTGTTGAATGGAGACATCACTCTCCTGGGGAGTCTACCTGGGAGAGGGAGGATGAGATGCGTGAACGATATCCATAACTTTTCGAGTCATGAGGTATTTTTCCTTTCTTGTTGTGATTGTTCTGTTCTAGTACTTGTTCGTCTTTTAAGTTCGAGAACAAAATTATTTTAAGGGGGTAGACTTATTACCACCATATTTTTACATCAACGATAATTTTTTTCTTTTACCATTATTTGAATATTAGAATATTATATATTAATTATGTGGCTAATAGACTAGCTAGCATGTATTGACTAGGTTGGATGAGCCTACTTGAGTCATAAGCTTTAGTCATGACTACATTAGGTTCATGACTTTAGTGACTAGAAATAATAATATAGAGTTAGTCATGTTAGGTGTACTAATTAGTATTAGTTGATGTTAGTTAGTAAACAATTAGTGTCATGGAAGGAATATTCTAATCTATTAGTAGATATGCCACTCCATAATTAACTAGGATTCTTCATGACAAATTTTAAGACTAATTAGAAGAAAGGCCATGTACATCAGAAGCCGTCATACCGCGAGGGTAGCGACCATCGTGACACCAGAAGCCGACATACCGCGAGGTTAGCGACCATCGTGACACAACTACCATAGTGCGTGCTAGTTACTATGGTTTACCAGAGTGGGTAGCCCATACGCCTACTGATTGTCCTTTCCTCCCATGATATTATGTGTCAAGTGTGTGTCAACATATATAATATATAATTATCACTGGAAAAAATACACATATAGTGAATATATAAAAATATGATAAGCATGCAAAGTACTGTAAATAATTTGGCAAGGTATACTTGCCTGGTAAGAAAACTGCGAAGTGTAAGCGTCCAGACGTCAAGCACAAGGGATTAGAACTATGGCATCAGAATGAACGTCTCCGGATGCTGAAATAAATATCACCAACGTTCCCAGAATAAAAGAGATAACTAAAAAAGTCTACCTTTTCATCCAATTTGGACACAGGGGTAAAACGGTAATTTTGGGTCAAAGTAGGTTCCACATATGGCCTACTTTGCACCGAAATATGTGCCAGAGGTAAAGGTCTCTAAATGGGACAAATTATAGGTCAAAAAAATTCTAAACATCGATACGAACTTAATGGTATGTCTAATTTTGGATTTTGGTGAGCCGGTCACAAATTTGCCCTTCAAGTCAAATCGTGGGGCCCGCGAATAGGCGGCTTAGTCAACTGTCTCAGAATCGCTTGAAACTTGGGTCACAGGACCAGCGTGATACCATAAATCCAATGGCGTATGTTTCATCATATTCTGACGAGCGTACACAAAATGGGAGGGTTCTTTTGCAAAAGTTACGATACATAAACTTTTTACGGATACGGGTTGATTTCGATGCGCACACACGTCCGAATCAACTTCCGCGAAAGCCCACATGTCAGGATATACCATACGCGCCTTTCGGTACCATTGGTATACAACAAGACGGTCCCATTTGGCGGTACGCACTCCGTATCATAAAATCTTAGTTTTAAACTATCAAGTTTTTGGTTATTTTGGAGGCCGAATAATTTAACAAATAAAATAAATTAATAAAAACTAAATGAACAGTAAAATTTTTGGTTATATTGAGAAGAAATATTTTAATTAGATTTTGAAAATATTAAACAGGTTGGTGGCAAATTGGGCATGAACATGGGGATTTGGATCAAAATTCTGGACTATTTTTGGTCAGTTTTTCGGCCAACTTTCGGTCGATTTTTCGACCAATCCAGGACATGAAAACTCGTCCCGCTTGAAGAAAATCCTAGAGGGTTAGGTTGTGAACGTACACGGATAAACCAATCGCAAAAAGAATCAAATATGAGGGAGATATAATACCTTGAAGATGGACTCGTGGCTGCTGCGGTGCGCACGCACGGACGGGGGTGGACGTCCCGGGGCGGCGGTCGCCGGCGGCTGCGGCGGTTCGGGGTGGCGGCTGCGGTCAGTCGTCGGTCGTCGGGTGGTCGGCGTTGGGGTCAGGGACTAGGGTTAGGGTTAGGGTTTGTGAACGTACATGTATATATGTATATATATAGAGAGAGCCGCGGGGCGGGGGGGGGGGGGGAATTGGTTGCGTGGGTGGGGATTGCTATGAAGGGGGGGTGATTAGTTAGGATTAGTTTTTAGGTTTTGTATTTTAGTTTAGGATTAGATTAAGAGTTATTTTAGGTTTTTAAAATTTTCTTTTTCTTTTATTACTTTATTATTATTATTATTATTACTATTATTATTATTACTATTACTATTATTATTATCATTATTTATTTATATTATTATTATTATATATTTTTAATAACTATATATTATTTACATATATGGATGGGGTTATAAATCCAAAAAAAAAATTGCATACAAAATAATTCTAGAAATCCATCACCCTTTAACAAGACTCCAAAAATAAAAAAATTTATTTTATGGAATAATTCTAAATGAGTATTTATCTAAGTGGATTAAATCAATAAAATTTATTTTCTAATTAACTATGAAAATACTTTAAAGAATTTTAATAATTCTAATAAAATATAAAAAATAAAATATAAAAAAATTAGGGGGTTTAAATTTTACCCAACTTACAATAATTTCGTCCTCGAAATTAACGCTAACCCATATTCGTAATAAATTACTATAGCTATTAACACTTCATTGCTAGCTTGCAGCGCTTCCTTAATGGTTATGGTCAGCCATCCTAACACTTTTCTCCCTTATTGTCTGTACACTATTCTTTTATTCTCTAACTCATCTATACTACCCAACTTACAAGAATTCTACTTGTAGTCAAAGTATTTTTAGGCTATTGTCTAGGTTGTAAGACGAATTTATTCATTGGGTCAAAAAATTTGGGATACTTGTCTGGAATCTCATAACCATGATTTTTCTCTGTAACCGTCAAGTATCGTAGTCTAATACTGCCACGCCACCTGGCCAGTATGTCTGTAAATAATTTGACTACTCTACTATAATGGTCTAGCTGCAGGTGTCGCTACCTCGCCAATAATTTGTCATAGTCATCAGTTCGTAACAAGTGCCTTCAACTCTTTCCTAAGCTTAATCTAAGTTTTAGGGCAACAATGAAGGTCTTGACTAACTTTATAAAACTATTAGAAGTATGAACTATTTTAACAATCCAACTAATTCATGTTAGACTAAAGGATGCTACTTAGGGTTTAAAAATAATAAGAGAATACATATATTGTTATAGTGCATATATATAAGGGTTATCATTATGAACTCATCTTTTAGTTATTAATTATTACTAACCCATTTATGTTTTAACTAATAAAATAAAGGGTGAGGTTGAAGTAAATCAATAATTCATGATGATACGAAAAGATGCAACTACGATAGGAAGAATTAAGCATGGGACAAGGAATGGATATGGAAGAGAAGATGAGCCACCCAAGGGGACGAGATGGTGATAGAAAAAAGAATACTATTACGGCTACTCGTGTCATCCATTAGCATCATGGGTATGCCATCTGGTTAAAATATTAATATATCCTAAAAAGTTTTAACACCACATATATCACATTGTGATATGCCCTTAATCACAAAAGATAGTCACAAAGTAATGTGATTGGCCTATGGGATATATCTAGTACTCTCTGTGTATCAAACTTATACCAAGCACGAACGTTCATCTTTTCAAAATAGGGGAAGACAAAAAACAATAATAAAGAATTCAAGGAGGAGATGATAGAATACAAGTACGGGGTTCAAGGCGATTTAAAGATTTCAAAAAGAGAGTTGTCAGGACAGTTGTGGATTAAAATCTTATTTTGGTAAATTTTTATTAGTATGCTCATATCAGTACAGTTATCTAACCGATAAGATATGCTTGGCAATGTCTAAAGGGCAAGTATATTCGTCTAACATGATGAGTCAACTATATCTCAATCCATGTAAACTAGTAATGCGAAGAGCGAACCAAATGTATTAAGGTTGATCAGACCATAATACACTGATTTTGATTTAGACGATGTATTAGTGGGCGTACCCAATAACACATATCTCATGAACAAGCTCGATAAAAGATTAAGCTTGCAAAACTAGGCTATAATAGCAGCATAAGTCGAGGTAGTCCAGAAAATATAAGTACACTAGATTATGATGAAGGAAGGTACAAAATAATTTAAGTTCACCAAGAAGACCGGTGTTGTGCCTCTATAGTTGCCATACTAACTTCTTTTCTAAGTCTATAGTCGACCAAATGGGGGTATGGGCCTCTAAGTTCTACAGTCTAGATAAATACTATCTTCTTATGCAAGCCTATAGTTGGTGTCATTCAATTACACTTCATTAATGGGTCAAAAGGACTATGTGATACTAGGTTATGAGGCATACTACCAAACTTATAAGAATTTAACTAATAGTATTATTGAATAATATAGTGTATATACCTAGTATAAGTCATCTTCCTAACCTCTATTAAGCACGAAAGAAAAGATAAGATTGATGTTGTGAAAGGATCAAGCAAGATGCAATGCAAGCAATCAAATAAGAATGCAAAATAAAATCAAGAGAGGGGATTAAATAAGTTGATGAGATCCTATACTCTAATCCTATGCGTAGGCTTGCTCGGTACAGTAATGTAATAGAGACAATATGCTCTCGACCTGCATGGGCCACCACAAAAACATGTCACGCCCTATTCCCAAAATATGTAGGACTAGGAATACGTAAGCATGCCAGCCGTATGTATATGGCAACTCCAATATATGGATACCATAATACACACGTACGTTGTAATATGAATAACAATTCACAAGTGGTATAGGTTTATGTTATAGGTCACCAGGCATAACTAGATCTCATCCACAGAATCATATAACCAATCAACTATATAACTTTATCAAGTATAAAATGCTTGATAAGAACAAGTAGTTGGATGAAGACAAATCTACTACCAAACTAGAATATAAGAGAAACAAAATAAGTACATCTAATGAACAATGAGACCCGAAGAGAGGACCTCCTCGAAAGATAACGAAGTAGCAAGTCCTGATCCATGCTACTGCGAATAGTCAAGATCGTCTACACCTGAAAAGGGACCAGGTCCTCAGAGGGACATATCAAGATACATAGAAGCATGCCAATTAAATACAGTAAAATATGCATAATAGACCAAAAATATATAAGTACACTGTACTAGACAATCTATATGAATGCATAAGGAGGACAACCCTTTCGACGTATGGGTAGGTGTAGGCTACTCTATCTATCTCACAACTATCTTAATGCGTGCTAGTTACTACGATTTACTAGAGTGGGTAGCTCATACGCCTACTGATTATCCTCTCCTCCGATGATACTATGTGTCAAGTGTGTGTCAAGATATATAATATATAATTATGACTGAAATAAAATACACATATAATGAATATATGAAAATATGATAAGCATGAAAAGTACTGTAAAAAATTTGGCAAGGTATACTTGTCTAGCAAGAAAACCGCGAAGTGTAAGAATCCAGATGTCAAGCACAAGGAATCAGAACTATGGCATCAGAATAAACGTCTCCGAATGCTGAAATAAATATCACCAACATTCTCGAAATAAGCGAAATAGCTAGAAAAGTCTACATTTTCATCCAATTTGGACATAGGGGCAAAACGATAATTTTGGGTCAAAGTAGGTTCAACATGTGGCCCACTTTGCACCAAAATGTGTTCAAGAGATAAAGGTCTCTAAATGGGACAAATTATAGGTCAAAAAAATTCTAAACGTTGATACGAACTCAACGGTATATCCAATTTTGGATTTCGGTGAGCCGATCACAAATTTGTACTTCAAGTCAAACCGTGGGGCCCTCGAATAGGCGGCTTAGTCAACTGTCTCAGAATCGCGTAAAACTTGGGTCACAGGACCAGCATGATACCATGAATCCAATGACATAAGTTTTGTCACATTCTGACGACCATACACAAAATGGAGTGGTGGTTTTACAAAAGTCACAATATGGACACTTTTTATGGATACGGGTTGATTCCGGCGCACACACTCGTCTGAATCAACTTCCGTAAAAGCCCACACGTCGGGATATACCATAAGAGCCTTTTGGTGTAATTGGTACAAGATGAGGCAGTCCCGTTTGGGGGGGCACACTCCGTATCACAAAATCTTAGTTTTAAACTATCAAGTTTTTTGTCGTTTTGGAGGCCGAATAATTTAACAAATATAACGAATTAATAAAAACTAAAAGAACACTAAAATTTTTGGTTATATTGAGAAAAAAACCTTTCAATTAGATTTTAAAAATATTAAACAGGTTGTTGGCAAATTAGGCATGAACATGGGAGTTTGGATCAAAATTTTGGACTATTTTTGGTCAGTTTTTTTGCCAATTTTTGGTCGATTTTTCGACCAATCCAGGGTACGAAAACTTGTCCCGCTTGAAGGAAATCCTAGAGGGTTAGGTAATGAACGTACACGGATAAACCACTCGCAAAAAGAATCAGAGATGAGGGAGATATAATACCTTGAAGATGGGCTTGTGACTGCGACGGTGCGCACGCGCGGGCGGGGGCGGACGGCGCTGGGCGGCGGTCACCGACTTTGCGCACGCGCGGGGCGACAGCTGCGGTCGGTCGTCGGGTGGTCGACGTTGGGGTCAGGGACTAGGGTTAGGTTTAGGGTTATGGATTGTGAACGTATATATATATATATATATATATATATATATATAGAGAGAGAGAGAGAAAGAGAGAGAGAGCCGCGAGGGTGGGGGAGAGAATTGGCTGTGGGGGTGGGGTTTGCTGTGAATGGGGGCGATTAGTTAGGATTAGTTTTTTGGTTTTGTGTTTTAGTTTAGGATTAGGTTAAGAGTTAGTTTAGGTTTTTAAAAAAAAAAATTTCCTTTATTACTTTCATATTATTATTACTATTACTATTATTATTATTACTACTACTATTATTATTATTATTATTTTTTTTTTTCTATTATTATTATTATTATTATTATTATTATATATTATATATTATTAATAACTATATATTATTACATATATATTTATATATATGGATGGGGTTATAAATCCAAAAAAAAAAAATTGCACACAAAATAATTCTAGAAATCTACCACCCTTTAATAAGACTCCAAAAATAATAATAATTATTTATTGAATAATTCTAAATGAGTATTTAACTAAGTAAATTAAATCAATACAATTTATTTTCTAATTAACTATGAAAATACTTTAAAATTTTTAATAATTTTAATAAAATACATAAAATAAAATTTAAAAATTTTAGGGGGTTTACAAAAGGGAAAGCTAAGTCCAAGATTCGTCGGTCCGTTCGAGATACTAAAGCGAGTCACCCCAGTCGCATATCAGATTGCCCTGCCACCGTCACTATCTGAAGTGCACGATATCTTCCATATTTCACAGCTTAGGAAGTATGTGTACGACCCGTGTCATATGGTGGATCTTGATCAACAGGACCTAAAGGCAGACTTGATTTATGTTGAACATCCTGTGCGGATCTTGGATCGTAAAAAGAAGCTGCTTCAAAGTCGTTCGGTTCCTCTCGTGCACGTGCTTTGGCAAAATCATTCGATCGAAGAATCTACTTGGAAGCTTGAGTCTGATATGAGGGAAAGGTTTTCTTCATTGTTTCATAGTGGTAGGTTCTATTCCTATGTTTCATGGATGAAACTTCGTATTAGTTGGTTAGGATGTGGTGTCCCATTCCCCCTATTTGAGGAGCGCGGCTAAGAAATACTAATCGATATCGTTCGATCGGGATAGATTAAAACAAGATCTTATCCTCGTTATGGATTTTCTTCTTCCGAATCAATTTCCATATTCAGTGGACCGTGCCCCGGGGATGGACTTAGTGGCAGAGTCAAGAGGAACATCTCCGCTACAAGTTTTCTTGCCTAGTTTTCCCTGTCGTCTTGTTGATTTTGTACTTTGAGTTGGTTTTTGGATTTGTTTGCGTTTTCATAAACGCTTTCGATAGATTTCACTATTTTTGTTTATTGAACTACACTTTAATTCCAAGCTTGGAAAGTATAGAAGAGGTATTGATCAGATATTCGTGGCGATGCAGGTGATCGTGCAGTAGACGACGTGTGAGCGAAGTCTTGAAGTACCTCTTTCCTTTTCTTATCCAACCAACTTGTGAGTGGCTATATTCGATTCAGTTGACCCTTCTTCCAAGTCTTCATATCTAAAAATCTTGCCTTCTTGCTTGCCTCGATCAAACGATACTATAATAATTAAAAGATGTCAAGATAAAGAAAGGAATAGACTTGGTTTAATTGTGCTTATCATTCAACTTTTGAACGGTTACCTTATTGCATGCTAGTTCATTTAGAGTATTCTTTCCATGCTTCAATTTTAGTTTGAATTTATACTTCTTCTATAAATTGTGTTATGTATAGAACAGAACCTTGCTATGCAATAAAATGATCAGGAAGACTATGCAAAATGGATTGTGTCTTGGACTCGTCTCGTGCTTGTATTGCCTTAAATTGTGACATTTGATAACTTAGTATTAGATGACGTTGGGCACGGACAACTTGTGCACAAAGTTTGTGGTTCCGCGGATGGTCGCCGGGGCACTGGGACCGATCCGACCCAGACGAAACGTATGAAAGAGTCGTATGTTGGAGAAAGAAATGGCATGTAGCGGGGCTCACCACTTGCGCTGCATATTATTTTCGTCTCGTGATTATAACTCATCATTTATGTCATCATGCCAGTGACCCATACGTATATTTAAACTTATGCAAGCTAACTTGTGTCTTCGTGGCAGGGAAGGACATGGTAAGTATTATGCAGGTGGTTCTGACGGACAGGTAAAAGTCACCGAACGATGGCAAGTATATTTCAGTAACTTCTATATCTACTGCTTGCTTGTAAAATAAACTAAGGCAAGATAGAAAGATCACAAATAACTTGCATGCTTTTATATAAACAACGTATTAATTGGTATAGTTGGGTTAGCTCACCTTCACCAGTAAATTTTGATGTACTGACCCTCATTGAAACAGGTTTCCCGCACCAAGGAGATCCTACGAGAAGTTGAAGCTACTTTCCGTTCCAGTCCACCAACCGGCACGCCCAGATTGTGCCTTAGTAGAAGCATTTTGAAGACCCATGAGCTAGCACGCTTAACTCATGCAGCTCCGAGGAAAGTTGATAGTCCCGCTTGGAGGTCTCTTCTTTTGAATCATTAGTAAAAGGATGTAATATACAGGACGACTATCTCATTTTGTGTCAACTTTTGTAAGCCAGTGTGGCAACTATCCAACTTGTTCAAGATTTTATAAAAGATGTTCATTATCAATAAAGAGAACTTTTCCATGTTTGAATTTGTGTTTCAATTATCTGCGTACTCTGAATATGTGCTCGTTATGCAAAATATCTTAGCCTTGTGCGGTGTGCAACCTATGCACGCACAACATTACATCCGGGGGACGACTATCGATTCCACGGAATTGGGGTATGACAGGATAAGTCAATTTAGGGAAGAACACAACTGGGGATCTAAAATGAATGAACTAATGCGATGAGAGAGAGACTTCCCTCAAATGGCCGGCCCCTTCTATCCTTTTTTCCAAGCAATATATAATGTCCAAGTTATCCCTATTAGTTAGTCATATGGTTTAATTAGGGAGAGCTATATTAGGAAGCTTCTAATTCTTCATGAAACTAATATAATCTTCTTAATTAATTAAGAAAATGGGTCCAATAGCATAACCCAATGTTGGGATCAATGTATCATGACAATCTAATGGGTCCACTAATTAAAATCCAAATAAAATAGGCTAGCCCACTAACCAATAATTAAATAGCATAACACAATATAATTAATTAGGAGCACATATATAAATATTTAATCAATAAATAATAAATATGCTAAATGACAAAACACCATCATCTAGAAGTGTGGTAGTGACATTGATGTCCTACTAAAAGTTCTATACAGTAAGTCTACATATATTATGAAATATGGATATTTTATTGATTAGTGATGTCTTCGAAGAGCAACAACAAATGGTTTGAGGGGATTGTAACACGTGATATTTGGAAAAGGATAATTTAAATATTGGATGATCAACAAATATCAATAGAGATATCTAGTAAGTTGAGAGTTATTGCAAAAGGAATGAAGGAAGTGTGCCTAAACTTCTACAAGTAGAAACGATTTCAGTTTTTCAAGTGGAATGTGGTTACAATTTGATTTCAAGTAATTGGTAAGTGGCACGGAAGTGGATGCTATATTTATGTTGGTTAGGGCCACCGTGGTAAGGATTGTCCGGAAGGGACGCTTATTTTGTGTTGAAAAGAAATATTTATGTTCGAAGTGGCTTAGTTCACTGAGTAGTGTATTATTTATCCCTAATGGTGTATATCTGATTTCTTGATTTTAATATCAATGAGTATATCAATAATAGATGGTGTAGTGGTTAACTTAGCTTATGTCTTAGCTTAAAGTAATGTTTGGTTACATACGATTTTGAATGTTCCTAACTAAATTGTTTCAAATGATTATGAAGGATAATTTTTAGAAAATGAAGATATTATTGGATAAGAATTCAAAATTATTAAATAGATGACTTGGCTAAAAAATTAATATAGAATGTGTATTAAATTGTGGCTTAAATCGATTAGATTAAGTTTTGAGTTGAGTGCAAAGTCTTGATGGTACAATTGAAAGTTTATTTGGAGCATATATGAATAACTCTAAGGATTTATGAATTTTATTCCCCTTTGACCTAAGATGATTTGACCTTAAGTGTGGAATAAGTTGTTCTTATACCTAGTTTGACATATTTCATTGGTAAAAATAAATTTAAGATAGTGAATAGATATTTTTCTAGTTAAACATATATTTGATAGGAGTGAGGTGTATCGAAGATCGATAGACGTTGACTCTTTGATATTGTGGCTGGACGAACGATGATTGTATAGTATTAAATTGTTGAATTATATCGCCTTGTTATATTCTAGCTATATGGACTATAGATGATTGAATGGTAGTATTAGAGTTTCCTATGCACAAAATAACCTTACCTCATGGGAGGTTAATTCAGAACCAAGCTAAATTTAATCCAAGGATCATACTACTATTAATTATATTTCTAAGAGCATGATTTTAAATCATGATCTATTTTGTCAAAAAAAATTTATCCATCACCTCCACTTGAGTATAATCAACTAAGATAATCCAATAATAAGTAATCAATATACTAAATCAAAATACCATTTTGTTATTCCAACCACAAGCAATCAAAATTTCTAAGAACCAAATCACTTCCTAGGGTTTCCTCCCAATATTAGTTATTTTATCTCTATTTTTATCATAATCTACCTAGGCAAGCCTTTTTGAGGTTATCATATCGATTTGTAACGGTCAACAACTGCCTAACCACTAAGGCTAGCTAGCTCATAAGTCATACTTAAACATCCGGATAACTCATTTCGAACAAAAAAATGGAAATCATTACACCATTCCATATCCTAAGACTAAACCATACCTAATAAATCTAAGATATTCTAACCCAACTTGGGTAAACCTCTTCTAACTCAAAATAGCTAATGAACCATCTCGGACCAGTCAGATTACATAAGCATAATAAAATAACTAATGGTCAAAGTCTATCTAGTAAAGTCATTTGCTAATAATCAAATATATGTTTTGATCGAATTATCATAAGGAATTGGTTGGAATAATTGGTTTTTGTTCCATGTAATAGATTGAGTTTGATGGTTCAATATTTCCTATTACTATATGAAAGTTAATGAGAGAGATGAATATATGCTCTTATATGTTGATAAGTTAGCTATGAATTAAGATTGACCTGTAAAAATTAATTGATCATGACTTTATATGTTGCTAAAAAATTAGATATTTTGGTGTAAGTATTTTAAGTAGATCCGTCTTAGATGAATAGTAAATCTTTGGGTATTTGTGGAACTTTCATTATTGAAAGAAAATTGACATTCGTTGATTGGATCATGATATAGATGGATACATGCTTCCATTGTAGATGGATTCTCTAGAATTTGAAGGAAGACTAAAATTGAAAGATGTTAACAGAGATTGAGATCATATTTTTAAAAGTAAGATCAAAGTATGCATAATAAGTAATTCATATTTTGTTAGTTTCTTTCATAAATTAAAAAATTCTTAGAAGATAAAATGTGGACTAATTCAATAGTAATTTTTGAGATGGTAGGACTCATCTATAACTAAGCATTGTTAAATAAATATGTTTGGGACTTTAATGCAATCATATTTAGCAATTTGGTTAATAATTTGAATTTGATCTCTTGAGAATAATTTGGGTCATTTAGGGTACATCACTTGGGATTTTAATGGAGATATCGATTGATTTTGGCCTTGAGTGTATTAATATTAGTTGGATAAAGTCTAGTCAGTGTGATAAGTTTCTTCGACTACTTATAAGGATTTGAGATGGATTGATTAGTATTTATCAGTAAATGGTAATATGGATGACCCCATAGAAATTAGATCTAGTTGGTTTTGGTTATTTTCCTTTTATTTCATAATAGAATATAGTATGGTGCTTGGGTAGGTTTGCTTTGTCTGCATTGATTCCTTGATGCTTGTGTCTATAGATTTGATTTTTTAGTGATATATTTCTTAGCGAGTTCTAGAAATGTAGCTTTATGTGAGGCATGTTATTGATGGAGGAAGAGACTATTGATGAAGTTTTGAAAGTGGTTAGATCAAATGGTATAAGTTGTTTGATAAATTTAGCTAAGACGTGAATCATATCGTGTTTACTGAGAAAGGATAGAAAGTTGTGCTTCAGAGACCTTTAAATAAATTTATGCTAAATGTACTCCAAGTTGGATGATAAGGAAGAGGTTTTGTTGAGTTCTTTTAGTTCATTTGTTCGAGCATTTTTGTGCGGCAATGGATTGAAAAAGTAGACATATGCATTAGATCAGAGATTTTCTACATATGTATTTATTGTATGTTGAAGGATTTTCTCAAGTATTGAATAGAAGTATAAGGTATTTCATTATTATTTTGGGTCTAGATACGCATGATTTGGTGTCCATTTAGTCGAGAAATCAACATTAAAGTTTGAACTAGCAATGAGTAAGGACTTTTTTTTTATTTGGCCAATTGATGGAGAAGGAGGAGTTTATTCTTTTAGGTTTTAAGGATGAAGTATTTTTTAGTATTATATTATGTAATATCCTACTTCACGTAGAACATAAGCTAGTTCGTTGGCTTTAATGGTCTAGGTGGACTTGGATTCATATAGAAAAATTATTCAAAAATCTATCTGGACGGGACGGAAGAACAATATCCGTAAAATGGTGAGTGGTTTTGATCTTGCTTTCTTTCACCTTCACACTTAATATAAAAAAACTCATCTTAGTCTTTGTTTATATTCAATAAGATTATTAATGCAAAAAAACTATGATAAAAGTGAGTAGTCTTCTTCTTATAAACTTGCAATATAAAAATATTGAATATTTTACTTTGTTATAAAGAAATAGAATTGTGGAGAAGGTATCAGGACCTATGAATTATCAGTGTGAAATTCCTTCGATGGAAAGAGATATGGATGTTATTTTGTACCACATAATAGTTGGAATAGTTTAAGTCGAATGTGTTACTAATTGGAATAACAATGAATAGAAATTGAGATATCGCAAGAATGAATAGTTGTACAAGTAAATAATTATATTGCTTTATTTCAAGTTTATATTATCATGCATATAATATTTCAATAGCTAAGTTGCATATGTATGCATGGTCATGAACAACTTGTACACAAGGTTTGACTTTTCTCGAATGGTATATGATGCATCGGGATCGTGTCGGTCTAGGAAAAAATTATGTGGAAAATGCTTTACACACAAGATATTGTAAGACCTTAAGTGTCACGCCCCGATCTTTCGCAGGATCGGTCGTCCCAGCTAGGCGTAAATCACTGCGCCAATACTCCCGCAAGATGATCATTCCTATAATGACGTGATACCACACGAGCATAAGCTACAACTTCATAAGGCGAGGGTTCGATCAGACAATAAAATAAGTAAGACACAGAGGCGCAAATATAGTCTCCAATGTGGCAGAAATTTGAATGACACAAGTAAATAGCCGATTGATAACTAGTTCACAGAGGCGAGCAGAAATATTTAATAAACACAAGTATGATACCATATAAAGCTCTTTATTGATAATGAATAAGGTTATGAGTGACGCTAGGCTGAGATTACTAGTTGCTCATGCTCTCTCTCTTGAAACAAATAAAGGCCTACCAAGCGGCTTATAATATGGGTTGATACATAGGCGATGTTCCAATATTATGTCCTGTATATACTTTTTATCTCCAGACGCAACACCCCAAGGCTCCAGAGCGAACCCCATGCCTTAGCGCGTACAAGGGGATACTCTGCACCGAACGAGGCTCTTCTGCACCTTGCAAGCAATCTAGCTGGTTATTAGTACATGAATGCGCTGGTAGAGAGGCTTCCATGCACCATCTATTAAGTTGTCTTTCTAATCTCGCCTTAGGATCAGTTTTATTGCAATAATGTAAAGTCTAATTCGTGTGGCAGTGTGTCGTACGATATAAGATAAAAATACGATAAAACTTACCAACTTACTATGCATCATTCACTGTCCAATTACACAACCAAGTTAACCAAACACGAATATATATATATATATATATATATATATATATATATATATATATATATATATATATATATATATATATATACACTAAAACTAAGAATCGCATATAAAATGCAAGTGTTACCAACGTGTTTTGACTCAGGTGAACGATATACACAAATTTGTGATACTCGTATTACTTTGTGACTCAGGTTGTTCAAATGCATTATACTCAGGCCATTCAGATTACTCAGATATCTTATACTCAGATTATTTAAGTGTGTTCAGATTACTTGGTTTAATTAATGATCTGAACGCAAATTTTGTCGTGTATCCATTACTTGCCTCAAGTCCATACGAGCCCATACGCGGGTTGCTGCCACGTATAAAATATACTTAACAATACATATTTGGTCTAATGACATAATGAGTCACCATGGACAAGTTATAGTCTCAACACGGGAATGGAATACAATGTAGGTAGCGAGCCACGCTACACGTCTTTCCGTCCGAAGTAAACGACTATCCGAATATTTTTGACCGGATCGGATTAGCCCCGATGCCCCTGCGCACTATCCGCAGGAACCATAAGCTTGTGCACAAGTTGCCCATGACCAATGATAATCTATACACTAAGTTAACATATGAGGCATTTCAAAAAACATAATTGGAACACATTGATTCAATATAGGTCCATAGCAAAGTTGATTTGTCTAAACGATTCAGTATAAGTCCATAGCATAGTATGCATGTTTTAATCAACGCATTATCCCGTGTATTCTTTTTAATACACAGTTAAGGTGATATTTTTACTACTTATTGAAAATTATGTTTCAAAAGTTGCCTTGGTGACCCAACGGTCCAAAGCCCTTCCATGTTTCTATTACTTGGCTCAGAAACGACTATTTTGATAGTCATCCTGCCTTAGGTAAGTGAATCATGATCTGTGTCGTGCTTCCAAATCGAGGCAATATCTATGTGACGAGTATTTTAAAATATATGAAGCAATATACTTGAAGGAACATATAAGGAACAAAAGTAAAGCTACGAGGTCGAGGTTATAAGAACTGTAAAGCGAGCATACTATTCCGTTCAACCGATCTACTTTCATGTTCTATGCAAAAAGATATAAGATGCGATTATTCTCTTAGCTAGGTGCATTGACTTCTTTTATTATCATGCAAAATGGTTATCGCCTAACGATTTAGCATATATCGTCCAAATTTTATATGTGTAGGCTAAGCAAAGACAGGTTCATCGTAGCCACCCACCATAGCGATAATTTGCCTCAGCCGAACGATACTCCGAGGGCATCTTTGAAAGTCTAATCTTGAATCCTGAATGGCCAATTCTTAAACCTTTGCCTCATGAGAGTTTTCTCGCAGAGCAAGGCAGGACGGATCATCATACTTGTATCGTTTGAATCGGCTATCCGCATTAATGCGGAGTGGGTCGTTACATTATACACCACTCTGAACAAGTCTCATCCTCGAAACTTCCTGAGAATAAATTGTTCTATTATGCACTATCGAATCGAACTCAAGTGTATTACTCTGTATCCTTAGACCCCTTTCGAATACAATTTTCTACTCGTTTTCCTCATTTTGTGTCTCATGCGTGCTGGGTCTATTTCATTTAATGATTTTATCACTCAATTCGAGCTGACTATCTTCATTCGGTCATCAGTTTCTCTAACTCAGTCTTTAGTACGTCATAGCACGAAACTTATATCGCTTAACATGGGATATGATCTACGGTGAATGATGATCTAAAGCTGAGGCTAACTTATCTAAATTTTTATACTCATCCATACGACTCTAACATTTTTACTTGCACTAGCATTCGAGTTAAGCATATCTCAGAGTCTGGATTATGCACATATTCAAGGCGTCCCCCAAACATATGCATGTCAACCAACTTAGCGATAGTGAACTCTTTGCACTTAAGTTCAACATGTCATTGAGTCTTGTATCGTGCACACATTCAAGGCATTCTCCGAACATATACATTTCAACCAAACTTAGCCATAGCGAAGTCGGACAAGCTACTCACGAATATCTCAAGGGTTCTCATCTTAAAATTTTATTCTTATCCGATGCACCAATAATAATAATAATGGTTGCATACTTTTACCGAATCACATTGATACCTCCAACGGGGTCAATTAAAATCTAAGTCATTTCCAATCCCACTCAAATCAAGTATTGTACAACCATCAGGCACGATCTATCTGACCGATTAACAAGCGTCCAAGTCCTATCATCCAATCTGTTTGTGTTAAACATTAACTTCTTGCACAAACTTATCGTTCCAAATCTAACTCTAAGTCTTGCTGGCCCAGTTCTATGGCTTGCTCAAGCAATACTCTAAAGTCAGTCCCACAAGTTTTTTCACTCGACATAGGGTCGTCTTCCTAATCACTAAGTCAGCTCATAAGGTCATCGGTATAATTTAGGTTCATGATTTTCATCGAAAAAATCTGTTGCACGATGCTCACCCCAACTCCTAAGGTCAAACCATTCTTCGTTTGTACGGGGTATTCTACCCAAGCTCACTTTACTCATATTTCTAAACATCAAGCACAGATCATCCTACACATATCAATACCTTTGTTTGCACAGGGTCCGAGTCTGTTTCAGTAAAGTTGTTCCTATAATACGTTCTTTCAACCGAATCAACGATATATCCATGTCGCTCGTGAAACCTAGCTATTTTTATAGTTTATCTCCTCAATTACGTTTGATAGAGTCTACATATCCATTCATAAACCTAGATCACCAAGTCACGAGTCAATTCTAAATATTCAATCTCAATCATAAATACTTAAGTCGTCTAGCATGATTCATGTATCCATTCACAAAACCATAAAGCATAACTTACTTCATGTTCTAGACTAACTCCTTCTTGAAACACTTTTGATTCACCTATATCCTGAAACTTGTCTTATCATGTCGAACCATAAGTCAAGACGATCCTTCAATTGTTATACTCTAGTCTCCCGCAAGTTCAATCATTCCCACTAGACATAAAATCACCACGCCAATGCTCCCGCGGGATAATTATCCTCAACCGGGCATGACGTATGCGCGAGCCTGGAGTTGTGCTCACACAAGACAAGAATTTCAAATATTATGGTTATCATTGAAATAATCAAGATACCTTATCATTACACTTTATTTCATCCAAGTTATATATATTAATCTATCAAGTCTTGTTCATCTAATAATCGTTCATGCTGTGATCATAATTCGTGTAGTAAAATTATCCAACTTTAATGTTACTTTCGATCAATTCGTAGTCTACTTATAGAATTTATCAAATAAACAACCAAGTTTAAATCCTCTAGACAAAGTCTATTCACCTTCTGAATAATCATTGAACAAGTTAGGTCTTGATCTTCCGTGAGTTCGATTATCCTTGTTGGACGTGAAATCACCACGCCAACGCTCCCGTAGGATAATCATTCTCATTTGGGCCTGATGTCGAGTGCTATTTTTCAAACTAGATTCAGGATTGTTCTTCCAAACTCTAGATCAAATCCGTTATCACTTACCTCAATTCATGGAACTACAAAATTCTCTAACTTGTATCAATCTGTTCTATCTTCCAACTATTGATATCATATCAAGTCTTCCAAATTCGAAACCATAATATTTGTACTCAAGCTAAAATTCTATCAAGCAATATCTTACACAATCCAAATTTTCGATGCGCGTTATTTTCCATCGCGCTAATGTGTGCCAAGCTTCTATTCAACCGTGCACTTGAAGTATACTCAAAAGTGCGCCAAAATAAAAATATTATTAAAAAGTGCGCCAAATTGAGTATATTTCAAGTATAGGGGATAGGGGATTGACATCTCTACTCAGCTTAGAAAAATTTTCTCCTCAAAATTTTAGGACTAAAGCAACTAGAGACATCAGGACAAGCATATCTAGGTACAAGCAATCACAGGCAATATACAAGCAAACCAAATAACATACATATAGCAATATTAATAGCACTCTAACAAGGTGATCAGTGATCATGGAATTGGAAAAGGCATATGAATAAATATATCTTACAAGTCAAATAAGTGAGGATACCGAGACCGAATATCGTCCTCGCGTTCCTATGTTGACTCTCCTAAAGAGTGGTACCCCCAAGCAACAAATGTAACGACCCCTTCTGCTCAAGCGGAGAGCCGTTAAAACGACGCAAGTGCGATGATCCGATCTGCCTTGCTCAGCGAGAAGACTCGCTTGAGGCAAAGGATTTTAAGCTTAGACTTTGAAAGACGCACTCGAAATATCGCTCGACCGAGGCAAATCATCGCTAAGGTGGGTGGCTACGATGAACCTGTCTTTGCTTAGCCTGCACACTTAAAAATATGGATGATACATGTAGTTGCTAGGCAAATTATACCATTTATACTAATAAGAACACAATGCACCTAGCTAAGTGAATAATTCCATCTTGTATTGCTTGTTTAAGAACATGGAAATAAAACTTGGCTAATAGTTGGACCTCGCATGCTACCTTAGCTTCGTGCAAGTAGACTCTACTAATGCTTCGAGTAGATCATTATATACTCTTCGTAGTACGCTATTTCACATGTTTACATTGCTCGTCTTATAGATTGTGCCCCTCTATATGCCTTGCACAGTTTTAATACTCGCACTAACCCTTTAGACTCGTGCTAGAGTAAAGTCTTATGTTTAACTATTTTAATACTTGCTTGCCTTACATGCTAACTACTATGCGCTCGTTGGTTTCAATGCTTGTCACATAATTTTATGCCACGATCAGGTAACACGATCCGTGTCACCCCCACTTTTCAAAATGATGGTAATTTAGTCATTTGGCATAGTTATTTTATTTTTAGTGATTTAATAATATTTGGTGTGCTATTTATTTAATTTGTGCCTTGAATTAATTTGTTTTAGTTATTGGATTAGTCTATTAAATATAATAGACAATAGTGAACCCAATTAGACTTGTCATGACATTAATTGATCCCAATATGGACTAGGCCCAATAGACTCATTTTCTATAGTTAATGAGAATGATTAAAACTAATTTGCATTAGTTTAGAGACTATCCATTATATCCCTTCTTAATTGTTCTTCATAATTATCCTATCGGGGCAAACTAAACATTGGCAATTTCTTGGAGAGGAAAAAAATAAGGGCCGGCCATATAGAGCCTATGTTCTCTCTCTCTCTCTACTTCATTCATTCCTTCATTTTGAGATCCCCAATTCTTTAGATCCCCAATTGACTCGTTCCTCCACAAATTTCCCTTAATTTACTTTTATTTTTTTCTCTCAATTTTATTAGCAAGGAGCATTAGAGCTTTGATTGGCAAGGAGCACTAGGAAGAGGAGCTTGTGGCAAGGATATTGCGCTCGAATCGAGTCCATTATATATTTCATTGAGAATCCATCTTCTAATAGGTAAATTTTGAATCCATCCCTTGATTTAGACTCTAATTCATGAATCTAACCATAAGAAATAACCCATTAGTTTAGGGCTACCCATAGGGTCAAGAATTGAGTCCATACTTGTATTGTAAAAGTTATATGGTAATTTATTTCCAAATAGGAAAAATTACGAGATTGACCTATCAATTGTGTCATGAGACCAAATAGACCTAATTACTTAGATAGAGATTATGGGACTAGGTACGTGTCCACAAATGGATACGAGTAGGCCGTATCATGTTATTTTATGATACGGTGTGATACGAAACTCAATTTTGGGCGTTTTGTGCAATTACTCCTCAATTCTCATTGTAAAAAGTTATTATAGTTGTATTATTATGTATTTAGCTACTATGAATAATAATTATGGGGAATTAAGGTTTGTGGCACTTGAGTTGGACATGTATCACAAGTTTCTTAAGTTTATACACTAAGTATTTAACTAATTGCACAAGTGCACATAGGCACAAAAGTATATACTGTATATGATGAGAAGAGTTATATATATTAGTTCATATGTATACTATAGATCTATATTTCTATACTGTGTATTTATGTGTGTATGTATGTGTGTCACGACCCGCACCCGATATAGGGGCACGAGTATGTGCGTACGTCCAGTCTACACCGCAGCATCGGCGATAGAACGCTGTCTAGGTCATAATACTATCTAAACAATCTCTCACAAATATCTAACTCCATAAGGAGACATAGATATCATAATATAATATGGAATACTCAATCACAGAAACTAAAGCACGATGAGATATCAAAGAAAATAACGAAATACAAGACAAGTCTAAACAACAAAATAATCTAACCTACAATCCATAACATCCAAATCTCCAAGTATGCCGGGAACAAGTCCTCTATGTCACAGTCTGGAAAAAATATCCAGTCAGGATTGGAGCGAAGTACAAGCACTAACAGCAGTTTCATGTATATTGACAAAAACTATAATATAGTGTAAAGAAATACAAGATGGATATAACTGCTAGAAATAAGAAACATTGGCGAGCATGAATATACTAGAAATAGAAATACTAGAGCATATGTCATCATCAATGGTACAACTAGCAATGAACAAGAATACAAGTGCATGCTAGAACAATGAACTGGAATATAAGTGAATGCTAGAGCAATAACTAGAACATAGAGAAATACTAGATCAATAAACTAGAGATACATGTATAGACTATCTAGCTAAGTGTGTGAAACATCAGCATATCATGTGATCGGCTTGGGACTGATCAGGCTTGTTACATATGATTAGCTATGATTCATATAAGGTCAGACGAACCATCGAAAAGCTATAATGCGAGCAATAGTCAGGCTAATCATACATAATAGGCTATAAGGCTTGTAATGGTCAGGCTGCACCGACGTGAGGTGTGGGTGAGCTATGATTCATGTAGAGTTGGGTATGATCACATAAGCTACTAATATTTTCTCGTCCCCCAGCTAGCATGATGGATCCCAATCATGACTCCTCGTGACAGGTCTCGATGATGCCAACTTTTGTAAATATAGTGTCAGAATCATGTACGCTATACAACTAGAATCATAAAGATAATCAACATAATGAAAACTGTCAGAGAATGTACTCGCCTGGGGTCCTCTACTGGCAATACCAATATCCTGTTTCCGAAGTCTTGTCTGAATAATCCAACAGTCCTATAGACATATCATATAATACAATATAGCATCAGTCGATATACTAACACACTAACTCAGGGGCTACTCTAGGTATGACACTGGTCAACTAACAGGGCCAAATATGCGTCTAACTGCACGGGTGTCATGTCTTCAAATATTGTGCATAATCAGACAGTCAAACTAACACGTCTCTAGCCAGTACGTCAGTCTACACAAGGCAGGCAGTTCACTAAGTTTTAGGGTCACTTGGTCAATGCAAATACATGGGATACCCATATTTTACACCCATGGTCACACATCATATATACACATTGCAGTCATAACTATTACTAGCATTTAATTACCATAGAATATAAATATCTATACCAATCATATATGTATACATAAAATCACGAAAGGGCAGTTCAAACTTGTACACGTGCACTAGATCGACGATAACGACGATGACGACGATGATGATGGTAATGATGATGATGATGATGATGGTTATGATGAAGGTGATGATGACGATGATGATTGGTGATGATAATGAACAGGTCGACGTTGCCGGAGTCGGAGCTCAGGCAAGGCTGCTGGGGGTGCTGCAAATTCAAGAATGGGGCTGCCAGGAACGACGAGGTGTTAATGGTGATGGTGTTAGCCGGGGTGGCTCAAGAGCGGGTGGATGTAAATTCGTGGGGGCGAGTCTCAGGCAGAGGTCGACGGGTTGTCGATGAGGGGAACGGTGCTACTCTATCGAGGAGGAGGAGAGAGCAGGGAGGAGAGGTTCAGAGGTTCTGTGCTCTGCTCAGGGTTGTCTGGCGGATGGAGAGGAGGTCGGGAAGACGCTGTGTATTCTGGTAGCGGGGGCCAAGGTCTAAGAGGTTGTGTCGACGGTGGTCGAAGGGGGGTGGTATTAATAGTGGAGCTGAGGTCGGGGAGAAGTGGAGGACGATCGGGATAGGGATGTCGACGACAGGGTGGTCCGGAGAAGAAGGTGGAGGAGGAGGAGATGGAACAGAGAAGATGACGGAGGAGCTCCGGGACGGTCGGGGAAGGAGGCGGAGATGAAGTCGAGGTCTACAGTCGGGTTATTTGCTGTGGAGGAGTTCAGGCGGCGGGCTCAGGCAGTTCAGTCCAGCGTGGGGTTCAGTCAAGGGATCGTGAGAGTCGTCGAGGAGGATGAGGCATGGTGGTGGCTGTACTGTCGGCTCCGGTCGTGCGGTGGAGGACTCGGCGATGACCAGTGGGTTATGCTCAGGCGGGGTAAGCGGGGACTGAGGTCGTTCCGCGGTGGAGAAGGCCGGGTTTCGGCAGGGTCGGGTTCACCGGAGGAAGGAGAGGGTGAGGGTGATGATGAATAGGGTTGGGTTTAAAGTGTTGTTTGATTTGAATGAAGGAGGAGGTGATGGTGATGTAAATTTAATAATGGAGAAGTTTTGCATGGGGAGGAGAGGTTGATGGTGACATTCTAGGGGTTAGGGCCGGCTGTGATGGGATAGGGTTGGCATTGGAAAAGGGGTTGATAATGAGAAATTATATATAGGAAAAGGGTGTGTGGTGTAGATATTACATTTTAAATGTATGGCCAAGATTAATCATGAGGGAAAATTCACAACAAAATGAGGAGATAGGGGGAGAGAGTTTAACGGTCAAAGGGAGGGGTTGTTTTCTTCATTGGTCTTGACCAATAGGATGGTGACACATCATTGCACTTTTGCAATAAAGTCTCCAACAATTGGAAAATTGCACAAAAAGTGGGTTTTTGGATTTAATGAGGAAAAATACCATGTTTGGTTTGATATAGTGGCTAGAAAGGGTGTGTGGTGTTTAGTATGAGTCTTGAGGTTGTGAATGGGGGTTTGGTTTAGTGTTGGATCTAGTTTTGGGTCAAGTTGGATCCTTACAATAATTTAATTAAAATTAATGTAAATGGTGTTCTAAAATTAATTGGAAGTACATGGGATTAAAGTTAGGTGGGACACAAGTGTCATGGACGTAGAAGACTCAGAGTAGAATATTATCATAATTTGGGTTGCACAAAACGGATCAAAATTGTGTCTCCAATTTTGATTGGAACGGACAAAGATACAAAGTCAAATTTATTTAGAATTAAAAATAAACATCCGTGACGAATATTGTGCGACTAAAATGAAGCACAAGAGGGCATATTTCTAAGTTACACAAAGCTCAGAATGGAAGGCTAGCATATCTAGGGCAAGGATATGAAATTTGTTAGCGCTCCAAATATCGAAGCAACGGTAAGGCTCAACAATTAAATCAAATCAAAATAATAAATTATAATCCTCAATAATTAATCCTGAATAATACTAAATAAAATCCATAATCCTATATTTCGATCGGGGGTTCATCTAGTGGGCTTCTAGGTCTAGTTTACTAACTCATGCATTAAAGAACACTATACATATAACATATATCTATACACATATCATGCAATTATTTAAAATAAATATACACAATACTTATAATATATAAAAAGACAAAATTATCCCTATTTCAGGATATGGTAGTGACAAGTCTACCCTCCTTAGAAAAATTTAGTCCTCAAAATTTAAGACCCTCAATAGTTGTATTTATTTATTTATTTATTTATTTATTTTACCATCAAATTTTAAATTCATCAAACCATATAATCATGAAGTAAATCCATATTATTATTTCACAACATTTTCAAAATTCTATAAATATCATATTCCTGAAAATCTTCAAATTTAAAATCAAATTTTATTCTTATCACAATCTCCTCCAAAATTTGAAGTTAATAACTAAATACAAAAATTTAATATCCAATCCTCTAATTTTAAATCCAATTAATGCATATTGATAAAATTTAAAATCTCATCCCAAAAATTTGAATTCAAACTTCTAATCCATTAATGATCTTAATACTCGATTTCTTTTTCCACACAATACTTAAACAATGTAATACTTGTGAAATCTTCAAACAACATTCAAAATAAAAAATTTAAATTTATATCTTGCAGTCAAATAAATATAATGGTAATCTTCTTAAATTCCTCAAAATTTAATGACAAATTCAATCATATCTTAATCTTCATAAAAATCAATGATTTAACAAATCGTCAATTCTGTCATATTATGTTCTCAACTCTTTATTTAAACTAATATTTATCCTCAAAATTTAAGGCACCTTGCCTCTCTCTGTCCAGTCATACCTCTTCATTAATCTTCACTACGGTCAAATCTCCAACAATCAAGGTCTAAGAATATCCCACCTACAGTCATATAACATGCAATCTAGAAAAAACATACACAATTATGGTCTCTTTTGTTATTGTGTTACAGTCTCTGTCGGGGTGTACTACTAACTACACTCTAGCAAGAGAATCACTAATACAAACTATGGTACTAAGAAATCAATCAATCAATAAGATAGACGAAAAAGGAACAGAAGAAAAGAACATAATAGAACCTGCTAACACAATCATGGTTTAATGATGCATCCAAAGTTTGATACTTCTCTCCCTTTAGGTACCACTGTTTCTACTACTAGCACAACCACTGCTAGCTCTCTTACCTACTGTAATTGTTTATACTATTTGTTTTTATCACTCAAGTGCACGCCAAGTGCAACACAACACACTAAGTACTGCTCCCTCTAATACAACTCTAGATGGACACCCAAGTCAGTTTACACTGCCATCTCAGGCATGCTCAAGCCAACAGATCCTTACACATGTACTTCATCCACTCATATACTGTTATACATTTCTTACCTACCATAAAATTTTATCCTCAAAATAAAATTCTTAAAATTAAACTTCTCGAACAATTTAAAATAAAATGTATATACTTTCCTCAAAAGTCAAATATTCAAATATTAAAATAAAATTTTAATCACTTCCAAAATCTTTATAGCTTTGACTATGTTATTGAATTGAATTTGAATCCTCAAAAATTTTAATAACATAAAATCTCAACTCCTCAAAAATTCTTAAAAATTGAAATTTATTTTCAATCTTCAAATTATAAATTTGAATCCACATATAAAGTATACATATAAATACTCACTGTATCTAACACTCAAGGTACACACAAATACACCAATTGTCTATACTCCTCAACTGTGTACTGAATATTGCACTGCCTGGATTTATTTGCACTATTACTTCCAATAATTTTCTATCCATATTAACCGTTACACCAATCTAATATTATCACATGGGGTACTTATTGTTACTAGAATATTGGTCAACTAATCCTTGACATAAAGATACTAGCACTCTTGGTATAGTAACACTAGCTTCATCATTAGATCACCTCATCACACTCGTTAGAACTCATGGTCACTTGCACTTTCTATAATACACATTTTTTACTTCACTCTTAAAGGCAAGCATATGGTTCCATATCTCGATTGATGTATAAGTATCTGTCACGACCCGCACCCGGTATAGGGGCACGAGTGCGTGGGTACGTCTAGCCTACGCCACAGCATCGGCGGTAGAATGTTGTCTAGGTTATGATGCTATCTA
The DNA here is from genome assembly GCA_036927795.1 of Iris macrosiphon. NCBI lineage: Eukaryota > Viridiplantae > Streptophyta > Magnoliopsida > Asparagales > Iridaceae > Iris > Iris macrosiphon. The sequence goes on along the minus strand of JAYESA010000016.1, from coordinate 107,127,490 downwards.
AACAATCTCACACGAGTATCCAACTCCATAAGGAGACACGGATAACAAAATATAAATGAACAAAATACTTAATCACATAACTACAGCACGATAAGATATCGAAGAAATACAACACAGGTCTAAATGTAAATAATCTAACTCAACAAATATCCAAGTCTCAATAAAGTATGCAGGAGACAAATCCGGTACCAAATAAACTACTGAAAGAAACTAACTAGATAACTAGTGATTCCGGCTAGACCTCCCGGAATCACAACTGAACTACCAAGTTCAAGTCTGCAGCTACTCACCCTGTGGTCCATAAAGTGTTGGATACCGGTCCTCTAAGGCATAGTCTGGAAAAAATATTTCCAGTCAGGAAGGAGCAAAGTACATTTTTAATAGCAGTTCTATATCAATGATATAAACTATGTAGCAGTATATAGATAGAAATACACAAGATACATGTACGAGAGATATACAATAAGAGAAATACTGGAAATACTGTAAGTAAATACGGGAAGGAACAATATGTCAATGAGAAAGAATACTATGACTAAGTGTGTGAGTACTAGCTTTAACATGTGATCGGCTTGGGAACTTGTACAGGAATAAATGGCCAAGCTAGTCATACGTGCGGTGTATGACCAACACTAACATGTGAACAAGACTTGTACATGAAGGGTATGATCACATATCTACACTAAAATACTCCCCACCCCCAACTGGTATAGTAGATCCAACCATGGTACGCTATGGCACGGGATTTCCTAGGAAGGTAGCAAATCTCCCCGGAAATCAGTGTATGTACATGCACAAGATAACAATGAAATAAGACTTGTACAAGCTACACCATGAACAAGGAATAACATCTCATGATGAGATCCGTATATACAATCCGTGTAACCAGCGTGTCGAGAATATGGATATTTATACTAGATACAATAAACATAGGGGATATCATAAATAAGAAGCTAATCAGATAATGTACTCGCCTTGGGTCCTTAGCTGGTAATACCAATGTCCTGTTCCAGAGTATCGTCTGGATGATCCAACAGTCCTATAGACATATTATACAATACAATATTGCATCAAACATTAAACTACCACACAAATATAATACATGGAACTCAGGGGCTATGCCAGGTATGGCACTGGTCAACTAGGGTCCGTGTGCGTCAAGTTGCACGGGCGTCGTGTCTGTGATTGCTGTGCAAGACAGACGGTCAAAATGATACGGGGTTTGCCAGTACGTCAGTGTACATGTGGCAGTCTGCTAACAGTTCACAGGGTCACAAGGTCGTGTGTAGTTACGGGGTATCCGTATTTACACTCGGTTACCTAGTAGAGATATAAATATACATATTATATACCAATTAAATACGTACATAATATATATAAGGGTATATCAATAATTTTGTACAAAATATGTATAAATATATATAAACTAAATATAATTATATATTACATATATACATATGTTTAAAATATATATACCATATTTTATTTATATACAACCAATATTTATACGTATACAAGGAATATACATATATACTGAATATATATATATATATATATATATATATATATATATATATATATATATATATATATATATATATATATATATATGTATATATATATGTTTATATACCAAAATAACGCCTATACCATATACGCATATATGTACATATATATATACCAATACAATATATATTTTTATACCAAAATACATTTATATATATATATATATATATATATATATATATATATATATATATATATATATATATATATATATATATATACCAATACAACATATATTTTTATACCAAAATACATTTATATATATATATATACCAATACAACATATATTTATTATGCTACATTTATATATATAACAAAATACGTTTTATCAAACATATACTATATACATATATATACATTTATATACCAAAATAATACTTATACTATATACAGGTATATTTATACCAAAATACGTTTATATATATATACACCAATACATACATATATGTATATGAATACATATACACTAAGTTATATACTAATACATAGGTATATGATACTAATGAAGGAGGGAAGAGGGAGAGGGAGGCTCACGGTGGAGGGTGGTGGTTCCGATGGTGGTGGTGGTGACAGTTGATGATGATGGTGCTGCTGCTGCTGCTTCGGATGGCCACCGGGGGAGGAGCTCGCCAGAGAAGAACAATAGGAGAAGGGAGATGCAAGGAGGAGCTCGGGACTCGAATGGTGGCCGGAGTTGGGTCATGTGGGGTGGAGTATGGTGGTAGATCGGGTGGTGGTGATGTTAGCTCGTGGTGGAGTCGAGGGGAAGAGCTGGCCGGACTGCGGGGTCGGGATCGGGCGAGGCGGAGGAGGCGTTGAGTTCTCGTGGTGGTGGTGATGGTGGAGCTCCGGGTCAGGTGCGGTGGTGCACAGTCGTCGTGGGGGAGACTGCACAGTCGTCGGAGAAGATGATCGTGCGTGGGGGCAGTCGATTATAGGCCGGAGAGGTGTCGGCCAGAGTAGGGACCGTCGGACTGGAGGAGATCAGTTGGTGGCCGGTGAACAGTGGAGCGGGTCGGTGTAGCAGAAGGCCACAGGGGGAGATGGTCGGGGAGTTGCGGGGCTGTGCCGGAGTGTAGGCCGGGGTCAGGGTTGACTCAGATGGCCAGAGTTGGTCGGCCGGGTGGTGAACAGTGGTGTATGGTGGAGTTGGTTGGTATCCCTCTCTTTTAAATTTAAAAAAAGAGGAGAAGAAGAAGAAAGGAAGAAGAAGAAGAGAAGAAGAGAAGAAGAAAGGAAAAATGAAAGGAATGAGGGTGGCTACGGTTGAGGGCTTGTAAGGAGATGGGGGCTTCCCTAGGTTTGGGGATTAGGGCTTGCTTGGGAAGAGTGTGTGATGGGACATTAAATAGGATGGTGTGTGGGAGATGAGTGGTGTTGATGCACCCATTTTGAATGGGTGGTCAGAATTTGACATAGAGAATTCCTTTATGTAAGGATGAGGGTTGGTATTGGCTAGTCAAAATTTGGGCTCTCCATTTGGTTTGAACCAATGGGGTGTTGATACCTAATGCAATATTTGTAAATTAGCCCCCTTAAATTTGGATATTTGCACAGACACAGGAAATGATGAAAAATTGGTGGGCGATTTGGTGTTTGGTATTTTGTAGGGTGAGGGGGTATTGTGTATTTTGTATGGACTTAATTAATGGGGCACTGGAATTAAATTAGGATTAAACGGGATTAGTCAAAATGGTATCCCCAATTTAATTAGAAATAAATGCAAGCGGTGTTCTAAAATTAATTAGGAGTACATGGGGCCAAAATTAGGTTGGTACACAAATATCATAAGTGAAGAAGACTCAGAACAGAATATTATCCTAATTTGGGTTGCACGAAAAATAGGTCGAGATTGCCTCCAATTTCGATTGGAACGCACAACGATACAAAGATACAATTTATTTAGAAATTAAATAAACTTTTGCGACGAATATTGTGCGGCTAAAATGAAGCTCAAGAGAGCATAATTATGAGTTGCAAAAATGTCAGAATGGAAGGCGGGCACGTCTAGGGCAAGGTTGTAAAATTTGTTGGAAGGCAAAAGCTAGGGTAGCGCTCCAAATATCGAAGCAACGGTAAGGCGCAGTAATTAAATAAAACTACGGTAATTAATTTCTATCTCCAATAATAAAATCCTAAATAATATAATAAAATTTATAACCCTACATTTCGGTCAGGTGTACATCTAGTAGGCCTCTAGGTCAAGTCTACTAGCTCAACATTAAGAACACTGTATATAATATATTTATAAATACACATCTCATGTATTTATTTAAATTAAAATACACTTATCATGCAATTATTTAAAATAACTACAACAATATTAATAATATATAAAAAGTCAAAAATACCCCTATTTTTAGAATGTGGTAGTGACAGTATCTCTCTTAAACCTTTTACAGACTGATACGCTAATCAGTGCTACACTACATATCTCCCATGACCAATCTTGATATTTCTCAACCCATGACACACCATTAGAATTTTCTAATACTCATGCTGACACTTTCATAAACTTTCGTATTGGCACTCAACACCCACTGTGCATCCTGCACACAATTTCTAAACACTTCTTTCACCTATTTCTTCCAACATATCACTGGCCTCAATATCAGGTGATACATCCATCATTAGTCATATATCGGTACACTCAGATCAAATAACATATCAAGGCCTTACTTTTATCTGTAACACAAGTCTCACTACTTAGCACAAAGTATTCTTATTCTCTCACGCTCTCTTATACACTTATTGGTATCCTCCTACTATGGCACACTCATTAATACTCTTTATGCATATAAATTTCTTTACTCTTAACACACCCAAGTATCAACGATTAAATTGAATATCATGCTCCATTAATTTTAACAAAACTTTCTTGATACTTAATGGTTTACACGGATCACCCAACTACATAAATTCATGACTATCCAGGACTGGCATGCTGACTTTGATACTAACTCCTGGAACCATCACTGATACTCTTTATTCCTTCTTCTACCTATAGTACCAATACTAACTATAATAACACCTATCATAGAACTATTGCTACAAGGTACAACGCTATGGGTTAACTCTAGATTGATGCCTATTACTCACATGTCCAACCAAGAAAAACTTACAGACTCACAAGCCATACTCAGTCAACACTGATACAAGACACAGATCTAATTGTAAGTAACCAATTATCACACTAACAAGGAATCCTAATGGAAAAAAGCTCAAGAAGGAACTGGACTAAGGACTGAAGGTAACTTTGCTAAACAAAATGATGGAAAAAAGTCTTAGAATAACAAAAATAAATAAGTATTGAGATGATACTTTAAGAACCAATTTAAGATACAATCTGATAATCATACACGTCTGTCCAAAATTATGACACTCAGAAAACTCACCACGCCAGTAAGCACAGCTGCGATAAACGATAGGTTCCATAACTAAGGTATGCAACTCTATAATCACGTCATCTAGAATCCTCGCCACACCAACTGGTATGGCTGCGAGAAACTCAAATTTTATAACTAAGATATGTACATCCAAGGTCAGGTTCCTACGTTTTCGTTACGACAGCTAATGTTGTCACGCCCCAGTCCCAAAATATCGAGGGACCGGAAGCGTGGCAATGGCCAGAAGCATACACCGATGGACAACCCAATCTAATAGATCCATCGGGACATGCTTAAGCTGTAATATAATAATAAGTAGATCCACTGATACAAGTCACAGTCTATTCTAATCTTATCCACAACAGAACAGTATATGAACTAAATAGCAAACTGGAATAAATGCTGAAAGTAAAGTTACTGTCGAATATCCAGCAAGAATAATACTAAGTCGGGTGGAGACAAATCTACTACCGATAAAAGGACAAATAGAGACAAGGAAATATAACTAAAATATGCTAGAAAGTAACTAAGTATGAGCAGGGCCATCAACTGCTATCGTACCCTCGTCTGGTGTCGGTCCGTAAAGCTGCGGGTACTCCTCGTCTGCTAAATCTGGAGAACAAAACCAGGTCCTCAGCGGGACGTAACAAGATACAAAAGAATACGAGCCAAACGTACAGTAATTGAACATGCAAGCTAGACAAGAAAATAATCACAAGAGAAGCAACTAAGACACAATAAATCACTACATCTAAGATGGTGGCGTGCCGATGGTGCTATCAAACATGACTACAAACAAATCGGAATAATCGCAACTCAATGGGAGATAACGGTCCTATAGAAAGTAGGCCAATGGGGACTCCCAATCTATAGTATGGCTCTTTCGCCGCCCTATGGAAGCTCACGAATGAGGTGGTCAAATGAACAAGTCTCTATCGCAGCACAATGGGTACTCACAGTCGAGAATGCTCAAGTATAGTCAATGCCTAATAACGATCATCTAGGAACTAAAAAAACCAACCGAGTCAACTCAAGGAAGCGTAGAGTAACCGTATACCATCACAATATGATTATGAAACAACCAGTGATCCATGGAAAAGAGCAAATAATGTACATGCACGTAAAATGAGAAAATAAGACTATAGCAGCAGGAATAAATCAATATGAAAAATGCATCAAGAAACTATATACGACAAGAAAGTAACCACTGAAAAGGAAAGAATGCAAATAATGTGCAAGAGTTGGCAAGGTACCTTGCACGACAATGTATAAATATGTCAAGGAAAAAAGTAGCAAAACTGCAGGGTTTGGCATGGTATACTTGCCTGGGGTCCTGCTGCTGGTATGAATCAGAGTCCAAGTCACAGTCCAAATAGCCTATGTATTACAATTTTCCATATCAAAAGATAATTTATTTTAACTTATTTAATTCTAGAATAATTACTCTCAAATCCTATTTTAATCTTATTATTCTGATTTTTAGGTTAATTCCTAATTTTTTTTTTAAAGAAACTGAATTTTATCAACTCGAGACTCATGGCACGCAAATCGAGACGATATGTTGACCAAAAAGTCAACCAACAAAAATTTGACTTTCATACATGATTTCCTGTAGATTTCAGCATCAAAACATACTAGAATTTATGGCTCATCCGAATTCAAATTCGTTTGGGAATTATGGCACATACAAATTTTGTATTGTGCACCGATGGTTAAATTCTAACCTAGAAGCTCTACAGAATTAACAGTATATAAATACTTCGAATTAAATTCTAGAAAAAATATATGTCAATGATCTCGATATTAGCCTTCCGAAACTTTAAACGGTTCATGATTCTGATTTCGGGTTCTCCCGGAATTAAGAAAATATCGAAACACATCTATTTTCAGACATGCTGTGCTCTACGAATTTTCCAGAATTTAATACTAATAATTTCAAAAAACAATTTATATAATCAAAAATATAACCTTAATATCTTTCTAATGCAAGAAACTAGGTCTCGTTTGGAGTCCGGAGCTATGCGCAATGGCTTCTGGAAGATGAAGAAATACTAGATGATAATTCTCCCAAATCTCTCTCTCTCTCTCTAAAATAATGAGATAATTAGGGTTACTATATTATATATATATATATATAGATGTACCTGCGAATGAATGGATATCTATAGGCTGACATGTGTCAGAATCTGATTGGATAGTTTTATTTATATTATTTATTTTTGATTTGTCTTTATCAAAACATTATTTAAGTCATTTTAAATCTAAATAACTCAAAATAAACATTAAAAATAATCATAAAAAACTGGAAAAATTACAAAAAATATATTTTGAACCTAAAAACCCTAGAAAAATATTTGGAATAATTATATATTCATAGATTTTCTACTATAATTAGGAGAAGCTCTAAAAATTAGTTTTGCCATAAAACTAAAAATAAATACTAACATTATTCCAAAAATTCAGAAATAATTATAGAAAATATATAATAATATTATAAACCTTAGAAAATAACGTCGGTCCATTCTATATTCCTGGACTTGCACCATAAATTCTACAAATTCTAAAAATTAGTTATTAGTCTAAATAACTCCCAATAAATACTAAAAATACTCCAAAAATTCCCAAAAACTTCTAGAAAATATATTTTATTATTTAGAACCTAAAATAAAAGTTTGGGATATTTTTAATTATATTTAAACCAAAATAAATTCTTGAAAATCCTAGAAAATTACAGAAAATTGTAAAAAATCCAAATTAAAATTTTCTGAAAAATCAGGGGGTTACAATCTACCCAGTTTATAAAAATTTCGTCCTCGAAATTAAAATTAAGCCATGGTAGAAGTCAAGGATGGTCTAAGATTTGCATTGGTTAAAATGCAAGGCTAGGTTTAACGGAGTGGACGATGTTGCACGTTGCACATTCTAAAAATTATGGAAGAAATTTACATGAGTGAAAATAGGTTTCTTCGTGTGTCATGTCCAATAGTGTGGACACCTAAATGCTCTTTTGCATAAAAGTGCCCAACAATTGAAACGTTGCACAAAGATGGAAATTGGAGGATGGGCATGTCTAGGACAAGGTGTGGAATTTGTAGGAAGGCAGTGACTAGGGAAGTGCTCCAATTATCGAAGCAATGGTAAGGCGCGCCGAGGGATACCATGTTGTAAAACTAAATAAAAAATGTCATGCTCTATTCCTAAGTGGATTCGAGCTAGCTTCAGTCTCACTATCTAAGCCAAGTAGGTCTACTTCTTAGGTGAGGGGGTTTCACAATCCAGCCAACTTAAGACAATGTCGTCCTCAAAATTAAAATAAGGCATAATTTGTTAATCTTTCGTGTACATAAGGCAAGTCAATCGCAATATGTCACACCCCAGTCCTAAAATACCGAGGGACCGGACGCGTGGCAATGGCTAGCAGCACACACCGATGGACAAACCCAATTTGATGGATCCATCGGGGCATACTTAAGCTGTAATACAACAATAAGTAGGTCTAATGATACATGCCACAGTCTAATCTAATCTCATCCACAAAAGATAATCACAGATCAAATGCCAGAATAAATGCAAATAAAATAAACTAACAAAACTGAATAAAAGTGTCTCGGAGAACAATCCGAGAATAAGTCTGGTACATCAATGAGATAGACTGGAAATAAAATAACTATAAACTGAAATAAATGAGTATCTCAAGCCAATACTCAAGAGAAGTCCTCTGGTATAATCTCGTCCTCAGATCCTGGTTCTGCTCCAAGGTAGGTACCTACTCCTGCTAATGCTAATGCTCCGGTCCCGTATACCTCGGGATAGATCTCGTCAGCTATACCTGGGGACATAGTCCGGATCCAGGTCCTCAGGGGACAGCAAGGTACAGAAAATACAAGCCAAAATAAAAGCAGTGCAGCAATAAATGAATAATAGGGTAAATATATATCCAGCTAAATGATATGCAAGTTGAGAGTTTTAGTCATACTCGGGCTGAGGCTACTACAGGATCAGTGTCGGAGAAACCCATAGCAGTATTTTCTCGAAGGGCCAGAACTGGTGCCATAGCTCTATGTCAGAGACTAAGACACATCCAGATGTCAATATATATAATATAATCAGCCTTTGTTATGGTAATACTCTCCCCACCCAATGAAATCTCACGTCTCATATCCATGACACGCAGGATCAAAGCTAATGCAACAAGTCAGGATATAAACTAAGCATGTAAACTGTGTATGTCATAAACCAGTATCCTATACAGAATCACCATGAATATCTCAGGAAGATTCTGTCTCATGAATAGTGTCAAGTGTCCTGGGTGTAATGTACTCGATAAGACAAGTACGAGGATGTAAAGTGTCACGAATGTCCATCTCTATATGACAATACACAACATCGCATACGGTGTTGGCACCCGACTATAATCGGACGCTAAGTAAGTCACACGGTCCTAGGTTACGCATGCACAACAATCACAGGAATAAACAAGAGAATAATAGGAATCAATATGCTGCAAGTTTGGCGAGGTACACTTGCCTGTGGTTCCGGCTCCAACTGTAGCTCTAGTCTCAGTGTGATCTACAGGTACTACACCGGTTGCTGAAATAAACATCACCATTAGATTCAGAAAATATCAAATAGCTAAAAACGCCTGTCCTTACGTCCAATTTGGACACAGGGGCAAAAATGACATTTCTGGGTCAAAGCGGGGTCCACATGTGGGTCACTTTGTACCGAAAAGTGTGTCAGGGTCAAAGGTCTCCAAATTCCACAAACTCAGTGTCAACAAGTCAGGAACGATGGTACGAACCCAATAGAACTTCCAGAATTGGATTCCAATGAGCCGGTCACAAAATCGCCCGTCAAGTGGAGCTTGTGGGGCCCACGACACGCAATTTTGTCAACGTTCTCAGAATCGAACCAAACTTGGGTCACAGGACCAGCGTATTGCTACGAGTCCGATGGCGTAAGTTTCGTCTCGATCCGATGTGTGTACACAAAGTTACAGCGTGTTCCAGAACTGACGGATACGGGACGTTGTCCGCGGATACGTGTTGATTCCGGTGTCCACGCACATCCGAATCAGCTTCTGCGAAATCCCATACGTCCGTATCAACGTCGCGCACATTTCGGTAAAGACCGCGTGCGACCAAGTTGTCCCATTTGGCGGGGCGCACTCAGTTCCGGGGTGAAATGGGGTGTTAGTTTTCCTGTTTTTGGATTACGGTTTACGATCACCACAGGATGCGACACACCGAGCGAGTTGCACGGGCATTGAGGGGGTCAGTCTACGCGTCACAACTGACAGAACAGAAAATGGAGTTACGAGATGAGAGAAAACGGTACCTGAACAGGGCTCCGTGAACGATAATTTCCTGTGTCCGAGGGTCTCCTTCGTGTCCTGGACGTGTCCGGGTCTCTGTGTCCACAGTACTAGGGTTTGCCGTGTCCGGGGCTAGGTCAGCGGGTCGGAGAGCTGCTGTGTCGGGGGTTAGGGTTTCTTGTTTGTGTCTGATTCAGGGAGCGGTCGTGTCCGAGCTATTTTTAGGTTAGGGTTAGGTTTAGAGTTTCTGTGGCTGGGGCGGCCGACAATGGCCGGGGCTTCACCGGAGGAGAGCGGAGATGACTGGAGCTCGTCGGCTCGAGGCGGCTCGCGGCTGCACTGGGCTGTGGGTCATCGTCGAGGGCTTGTTAGGGCGGGCACGGCGGCTAGGGGTCTGGGTCGAGCGGGACGCTGCAGGTCAGGGACGGGAGGAGGACGACGAGTGGTGGTCGAGGCTGAGGGGCTCGTGGTTTGGGGGCTCGACGGTGGTGGCTAGGGTTCATCGTCGAGGGCTGCGGGGGAAACGGAGTAGAGGAGGGAAGGTGCAGTCGGGGGAGAACGAAGGGAGGAGGATGGAGGAAGATGGTGGTGGTGCTGGGCGTCGACGGTGGTGGTGGTTTACGGGGCAGGCGGAGGAGGGAGACAGGGTGGCCGGGGCGGAGGACGACGGGGAGGTAGCGGCTGCAGGGGACTCGTCGAGGTCGGGAAAGGAGGTGGCTGCGGCGGGCTGCGGGTCGTCGTGGTTCAGGGGAGAGGGGTGGAGTCGAGCGGCGGCCGGGGGAGAGATGAGAGAGCTAGGGTTAGGGTTTCGGCTAGGGGTGCCGCGGCGGATAGGAGTCTGGAGGGTTTAGCGGCGGCGGCGGCGGCACGAACGCCGAGGTATTTATGGGGCATGAATAGTGAATCCGGTAGGATTCAAATTCTAGGGTTCGGTTTTGGGTTTCGGGTCGGGTTCGATTCGAATCCGACCCAACCCGACCCGCTAAGCTGGGTTGGTTTAGTGGAGCGGTTTGGTTCAGTTTGGTTTATTTCAAATAAACCGAGTTTTAATTAGGGTTTAATCGGTTTATTTATAAAATAGTTCTTAGGGCTTTAAAAATGATTCCGGAGTCCAATAAATTCCCGAAAAATTATACTATGTCCGATTTTCTATTTTACACCATAAAATATTATTTCTATAATATTTTAATATAAATTAAGAGCAATTAAAAATCATTTAATTATTAATTACCTATGTTTTAATTACAGAAAAAATCCCGGAAAATTCCAAAAAATTATAAAAAATCCAAACTAAAATTTCTTGAAAAATCAGGGGGATTACAATCTACCCCCTTTAAGATGATTGTGTCCTCGCAATCAAAGAATAACCGGTCAACAGAGATGACACGGTGGCAAACATTGTTCGAAGCACATTGCGATAAGGGAGAGTCAAGGTTGAGGGTGTAAGAATAATAAAAAGGAAAAATTATTTCCCTAAGCATTAAAAGTTATGCAATTTTCTGGGTGAAGGAAATCTAGAAGGCTACAATTTAGAAAACTAGGTTATCACTTAAGATCATACTAAGTTATCAATTATAAAATCATACTAGGTTATTAGCAAGTTCAACATTACTAGGTTAAGGCTAGGGTCACGAACCAATAAACACGAGAATAAACAATACTAGAAACAGAAAACTATAAAACTTACGTGCATTAGCTACTCCATGAATCTGCGCATCCTCCAAAGTCATAGCAAAATCTTGTCCATGTCCTTGAGGGTGTGCCCTCTGTTGTTGTTGGGCCTGTTGGAAGGGTGCTGGTCGAGGTGCCAAAGGTGGCCTTGGTTGATATCCTCCAGGTGCTGGTAGAGCTTGTTGGTTTGCCCTTGGTGCTCCTTCTCTACGCTCAGGGCAGTCCCTCACTGCATGTTGTCTGGATCCGCAACCTAAGCATAGTCCTAACCTGCGTCGCCATTCCCTGGCGAGATGGTCTGCTTTGCCACAGTAGTGACAAGTAGAGAGGACTATTACTTGTGGTGTAGATGCTTCCTGCTGTTGCTGTAGGTGAGGTCTCTTTGCAGCTTCTTCTTGTGGTGCTCTGGTTGTTGTTGATGTGGAAGGCCGCTTCAGACTGGTCTCTCTCCTGGTAATGCGCTCCATGCGTCAGGCTGCAGCAAGGACGTCCGAGTAAGATGTGGGCGCAATGGATCCAATTAGTTTCTGTAGCTCAAAGTTTAGTCCATCAAAGAACTTTTTGGCCTTCTCTTCTTCTGTCGGAATCAAGGTAGGGGCGAAGTGACTCAGACGAATAAATTCCGCGTTGTACTCTTCCACTGTCATATTGCCTTGGATAAGGCGGTTGAACTTATCTCTGAGTTCTGATCGAGCGGTAGCTGGAATGTACATCTCTTGAAAGATTCTGGAGAACTCCTCCCAGGTGACTCGGTCTGGTCCGAGTCGGGTCTCCTCGGATAGCCACCAGTGATGTGCATTATCTGTCAATTGCATTCTGACGGCAGTCATCCAACGTTCCCTTGGAAGCTCAGCTGCTTCTAATTGATGTCGTATGTTGGTAAGCCACTCATGAACTTCTGTAGGTTCCTCCTTGCCTGAGAAGGTACGGGGCTTCAGCTGGCGGAAGTCGGTGATAGAGCCCGTCGGTTGCCGTCGAGTTGGTAGGTTGGCCTGCTCCAGTGCATTTACTATGTTGTTCTTTAAGTAATCTGCTTCACGACGCTGAGCTTCTTGATAAATATGCTGTTGGGCCTGCATCATTGCGTAGATCATTTGGAATATCTCCTGCCCGTCCATAGGCTGTCCTGGTGGGAATACAGACATTGGTAGGACAAACTGCGGAGGCGGCCGAATGTCATCACGCCGAAATCTAGAAGCATGCTGATCTGCTTGGCTGCCTTGGTGAGTAGAGGGATCTCCACTCATTGGTGCCAATTCATCTTCTCCGTAGGTGGCTACCGCACCTATTGGTGTGTTTGCTGGAGTTTTGTTGTTTGCTCTTGAATCCATTACTCTGCATCACAAATAAACTATAAGAGGCGCACAGGAATCGAGGTAAGATGCAAGAAAATTTAATTCGAATACGATATAGATATCAAAACATTTTCAAGCAAGTGGATGAGATCCTAAAATTTATCCTATTCTTATTGCAGGCTTGCTCGGTCCCTAAGTTGAAACCGAACAATTTAGTCGTAGACCTGCATGGGCCACCACAAAAACTATGTCACGCCCCAGTCCCAAAACACCGAGGGACCGAACGCGTGGCAATGGCCAGCAGCACACACCGATGGACAAACCCAATTTAATGGATCCATCGGGGCATACTTAAGCTGTAATACAACAATAAGTAGGTCTAATGATACATGCCACAGTCTAATCTAATCTCATCCATAACAGATAATCATAGATCAAATGCCAGAATAAATGCAAATAAAATAAACTAACAAAACTGAATAAAAGTGTCTCGGAGAACAATCCGAGAATAAGTCTGGTACATCAATGAGATAGACTGGAAATAAAATAACTATAAACTGAAATAAATGAGTATCTCAAGCCAATACTCAAGAGAAGTCCTCTGGTACAATCTCGTCCTCAGATCCTGGTTCTTCTCCAAGGTAGGCACCTGCTCCTGCTAATGCTAATGCTCCGGTCCCGTATACCTCGGGATAGATCTCATCAGCTATACCTGGGGACATAGTCCGGATCCAGGTCCTCAGGGGACAGCAAGGTACAGAAAATACAAGCCAAAATAAAAGCAGTGTAGCAATAAATGAACAATAGGGTAAATATATATCCAGCTAAGTGATATGCAAGTTGAGAGTTTTAGTCATACTCGGGCTGAGGCTACTACAGGATCAGTGTCGGAGAAACCCATAGCAGTATTTTCTCGAAGGGCCAGAACTGGTGCCATAGCTCTGTGTCAGAGACTAAGACACATCCAGATGTTAATATATATAATATAATCAGCCTTTGTTATGGTAATACTCTTCCCACCCAATGAAATCTCATGTCTCATGTCCATGACACGCAGGATCAAAGCTAATGCAACAAGTCAAGATATAAACTAAACATGTAAACTGTGTATGTCATAAACCAGTATCCTATACAGAATCACCATGAATATCTCAGGAAGATTCTGTCTCATGAATAGTGTCAAGTATCCTGGGTGTAATGTACTCGATAAGACAAGTACGAGGATGTAAAGTGTCACGAATGTCCATCTCTATATGACAATACACAACACCGCATACGGTGTTGGCATCCGACTATAATCGGATGCTAAGTAAGTCACACGGTCCTAGGTTAAGCATGCACAACAATCACAGAAATAAATAAGAGAATAATAGGAATCAATATGCTGCAAGTTTGGCGAGGTACACTTGCTTGTGGTTTCGGCTCCAACTGTAGCTCTGGTCTCAGTGTGATCTGCAGGTACTACTCCGGTTGCTGAAATAAACATCATTATTAGATTCAGAAAATATCAAATAGCTAGACACGCGTGTCCTTACGTCCAATTTGGACACAGGAGCAAAAATGACATTTCCGGGTCAAAGCGGGGTCCACATGTGGGCCACTTTGTACCGAAAAGCGTGTCAGGGTCAAAGGTCTCCAAATTCCACAAACTCAGTGTCAACAAGTCAGGAACGATGGTACGAACCCAACGGAACTTCCAGAATTGTATTCCGATGAGCCGGTCACAAAATCGCCCGTCAAGTGGAGCCTATGGGGCCCACGACACACGATTTTGTCAACGTTCTCAGAATCGAACCAAACTTGGGTCACAGGACCAGCGTATCGCTACGAGTCCGATGGCGCAAGTTTCGTCTCGATCCGACGTGTGTACACAAAGTTACAGCGTATTCCAGAACTGATGGATACGGGACGTTGTCCGCGGATACGTGTTGATTCCGGTGTGCACGCACATCCGAATCAGCTTCTGCGAAATCCCACACATCCGTATCAACGTCGCGCACATTTTGGTAAAGACCGCGTGCGACCAAGTCGTCCCGTTTGGCGAGGCGCACTCAGTTCCGGGGTGAAACGGGGTGTTAGTTTTCCTATTTTTGGATTGCGGTTTGCGATCACCACAGGACACGACGTACCGAACGAGTTGTACGGGCATCGAGGGGGTCATGCGATCTACGCATCACAACTGACGGAACAGAAAACAGAGTTACGAGGTGAGAGAAAACGGTACCTGAACAGGGCTCCATGAACGATGATTTCCTGTGTCCGAGGGTCTCCTTCGTGTCCTGGACGTGTCCGGGTCTCTGTGTCCACGGTACTAGGGTTTGCCGTGTCCGGGGCTAGGTCAGCGGGTCGGAGAGCTGTTGTGTCGGGGTTTAGGGTTTCTTGTTTGTGTCCGATTCATGGAGCGGCCGTGTCCGAGCTGTTTCTAGGTTAGGGTTAGGTTTAGAGTTTCTGCGGCTGGGGCGGCCGGCAATGGCCGGGGCTTCACCGGAGGAGAGCGGAGACGACTGGAGCTCGTCGGCTCGAGGTGGCTCGCGGCTGCGCTGGGCTGTGGGTCATCGTCGAGGGCTTGTTACGGCGGGCACGGCGGCTAGGGGTCTGGGTCGAGCGGGACGCTGTAGGTCTGGGACGGGAGGAGGACGGCGAGTGGTGGTCAAGGCTGAGGGGCTCGGGGTTTGGGGACTCGACGGTGGTGGCTAGGGTTCGTTGTCGAGGGCTGCGGGGGAAACGGAGTAGAGGAGGGAAGGTGGAGTCGGGGGAGAACGGAGGGAGAAGGAAGGAGGAAGATGGTGGTGGTGCTGGGCATCGACGGTGGTGGTGGTTTACGGGGCAGGCGGAGGAGGGAGACTGGGTGGCCGGGGTGGAGGACGACGGGGAGGTAGCGGCTGCAGGGGACTCGTCGAGGTCGGGAAAGGAGGTGGCTGCGGCGGGCTGCGGGTCGTCGTGGTTCAGGGGAGAGGGGTGGAGTCGAGCGGCGGCCGGGGGAGAGATGGGAGAGCTAGGGTTAGGGTTTCGGCTAGGGGTGCCGCGGCGGATAGGAGTCTGGAGGGTTTATCGTCGGCGGCACGAACGCCGAGGTATTTATGGGGCATGAATAGTGAATCTGGTAGGATTCAGATTCTAGGGTTTGGTTTTGGGTTTCGGGTCGGGTTCGATTCGAATCCGACCCAACCCGACCCGCTAAGCTGGGTTGGTTTAGTAGAGCGGTTTGGTTCAGTTTGGTTTATTTCAAATAAACCGGGTTTTAATTAGGGTTTAATCGGTTTATTTATAAAATAGTTCTTAGGGCTTTAAAAATGATTCCGGAGTCAAATAAATTCCCGGAAAATTACCCTATGTCCGGTTTTCCATTTTACACCATAAAATATTATTTTTATAATATTTTAATATTAATTAAGAGTAATTAAAAATCATTTAATTATCAATTACCTATGTTTTAATTACAGAAAAAATCTCGGAAAATTCCAGAAAATTATGAAAAATCCAAATTAAAATTTCTTGAGAAATCAGGGGGATTACACAATCTCCTTGCGACAATTATACTCCTAATCATATCCATTGCAATCACTTCTAGGTTAAGATGACCACTGATCCAATCAAATTCAACCTATGGTTATCTCTTCTCGCTTTTTCAAATTATCCATATCCAAATTTAAATTAAATCCATATATCATCTTCAAGATTTAAATACGCATATCAATTTTACCTCACGATCTCCAATTATCATAATCTCCTCTAGAAGTAATTCGACTCCATTATTATTCATATTTTCACTTATAAATTTTTGTATGCTTCAACTTCTTAAATTCCATTCACATCCTTAATATTTCAAATAGGTAGTCCAACCATCAAGTTTTTATTTTAACTCAAATCATCAAATTGAAAAAATAATTTAAATGCAGTCCACCATTGTTCAAGTCTGAAATTCTATCTTTTTATCCTCTAAATTTTAAGTTGATAATTTTACCTTCATTGTTTAAATCATGTACTTAAGGTATAAATATCGGGTCCTCAATATCAATTCATTAATCCTCATCATCTTAGTCATTCTTCTAAAATTCTCAAAATTAAAATGGCTTGAACCTCTCCCAATTTAATCTTACTCGATCACAATCTAAAAGAAATTTCTCTCGAGTTGACAATGCAAGAGAATATTCCTTAATATGTTTACTCATGTCATTCAATCCTCGAACTTCAATGCCGATCATATCACATATGATATATCCTTAATTACGAAGAATGATCCTCAAGTATGTGATCGGCCAATGGGGTATATCTAGTATTCTCTGTGTATCAATTTATACCAAGCACGAGGTTTCGTCTTTCCGAAATAAGGGAAAACGGAGACCAATAATAAAGAGTTCAAAGGCAGCGTAATAGAATAGAAGTATTGGGATCAAGGCGTTTAAAGAATTCAATTGGGAATTGTCAAAGAAGTTGTGGATTGAAATCCTATTTTGGTAATCCTTTGTTCGCTTGCTCGTATTAGTACAGTTATGTAACCGATACGATATGTCAGACATGTCTAGGGCAAGTATATTCGTCTACTAATCACTACATATCTCAATCCACGTAAGGTATTATTGCGAGGGCGAATCAAGCGCACTATAGTTGATCAGACCGTAATACACTGATTCTGAAATATATTATCGTGGGCCTCCCCAATAATACATATGTCATGAACAAGCTCGATAAAGAATAAGCTTGCAAAACTAGGCTATAAAATAGCACAATAAGTCAAGGCAGTATATAAAATATAAGCACGCTAGATGATGATGAAAGGAGGTACAAATTATTCAAGTTCACAAAACGAACAAAATGAGCAACAATAATAAAAGATTCTACAATCTCTACAATTATCATACAACCTCCTTGTCTAAGTTGCTAGTCGACCCAATAGGGCATGAACCTCTAAATTCTATTGTCTGAATAAACACTGTCATCTTTTGCTAGCATACAATTATTGACATTCAGTTACACCGCCTTGATGCGTCAAGTGGACTATGTGGTACTAGTCTCAAGGGAAAGAGAATATAACTTGTATCGAGGTGGGGGTACAAATTACGTGATTTAACACTAAGGGATAATCATCGGGTCACAATCTACAAGATTAACTCAAACTTATCGAACTCTAACTACCAAACACAAAATTTTCAAATTCAAGACTACAACTATAATCCTAGCAAACTATGGGTCCTTAACAAGGAATAAAATTACTTGGCCTACTATTAGAAGTGTCAGGTGGCACGAATTGAAAGACGGAGAAAAGAAGAACATATTTTAGTCGTTGCGCATTAGCGAACGTTAAGGTCGCAGATGAACAACGTATAAAATTAAAATATGAGGCTCTAGATAATATCATAGTTTCCTAAGGTGAAGGTGGCGAGCAATTCTCCGTGTTTGAGGTATGATCTCATGGGAAATGTCATACTCGTTGCTCTGGGCTTCCTGAGGTACCGTCTGCTAACATCACGACAAGAACCTATATCCTAACACTATCTCACTATGCACATTAGGTTCTGTTCTAACATTCGATCTCAGATTTCTATTGGTTCCTCAAAACTGGGGTCAACCACTAGGGTCAAACATTAGGGTCCAATCTTTAACTAGCTCTTAGCAGTGCCTATACTACTCTTAGGTCATTCATGACTATAACAAGAAATAATGGTAAATTATTCTATAGGTAAGGGACGCTAGGGTTCATTAAGCGTTCTACTTAGGGGTGTGTCAATATCCTAGCTGTACTTTTAATAGGAAGGCTACCCTACCTATCATTCTATCAACAGGGACTTCTATATTATAGAAGAAAGCTACACTCAAGGAACTAATGAGAAGGCACATGAATCAAGCAGGATGCAATTTTTCAACGGAATAGATTGGAAGGAGGAGGAGGAGAAGCCATAGTCAGTTGTGGATGAGATCCTATACTCTAATCCTAGGTGCAGGCTTACTCGGTTCCTAAGTTGAAACCGAACGATTTAGTCGTAGACCTGCATGGGCCACCACAAAAACCATGTCACGCCCCAGTCCCAAAATACCGAGGGACTGGATGCGTGGTAATGGCCAGCAGCACACACCGATGGACAACCCAATCTAATGGATCCATCGGGGCATGCTTAAGCTGTAATATAACAATAAGTAGGTCCACTGATACAAGTCACAGTCTATTCTAATCTCATCCACAACAGAACAGTATATGAACTAAATAGCAAATTGGAATAAATGCTGAAAGTAAAGTTACTGTCGAATATCCAGCAAGAATAATACTAAGTCGGGTGGAGACAAATCCACTACCGATAAAAGGACAAATAGAGACAAGGAAATATAACTAAAATATGCTAAAAAGTAACTAAGTATGAGCAGGGCCATCAACTGTTATCGTACCCTCGTTTGGTGTCGGTCCGTAAAGCTGCGGGTACTCCTCGTCTGCTAAATCTGGAGAACAAAAACAGGTCCTCAGCGGGACATAACAAGATACAAAAGAATACGAGCCAAAAGTACAATAATTGAACATGCAAGCTAGACAAGAAAATAATCACAAGAGAAGCAACTAAGACACAATAAATCACTACATCTAAGATGGTGGCGTGCCGATGGTGCTATCAAACATGACTACAAACAAATCGGAATAACCGTAACTCAGTGGGAGATAACGGTCCTATAGAAAGTAGGCCAATGGGGACTCCCAATCTATAGTATGGATCTTTCGCCGCCCTATGGGAGCTCACGAATGAGGTGGTCAAATGAACAAGTCTCTATCGCAGCACAATGGGTACTCACAGTCAAGAATGCTCAAGTATAGTCAATACCTAATAACGATCATCTAGGAACTAAAGAAACCAACCGAGTCAACTCAAGGAAGCGTAAAGTAACCGTATACCATCACAATATGATTATGAAACAACCAGTGATCCATGGAAAAGAGCAAATAATATACATGCACGTAAAACGAGAAAATAAGACTAGAGCAGCAGGAATAAATCAATATAAAAAACGTATCAAGAAACTATATACGACAAGAAAGTAACCACTGAAAAGGAAAGCATGCAAATAATGTGCAAGAGTTGGCAAGGTATCTTGCACGACAATGTATAAATATGTCAAGAAAATAAGTAGCAAAACTGCAGGGTTTGGCAAGGTATACTTGCCTGGGGTTCTGCTGCTGGTATGAATCAGAGTCCAAGTCACAGTCCAAATAGCCTATGTATTACAATTTATCATGTCAAAAGATAATTTATTTTAACTTATTTAATTCTAGAATAATTACTCTAAAATCCTATTTTAATCTTATTATTCTAATTTTTAGGTTAATTTCTAAAAAAAATTTCCAAAGAAACTGAATTTTATCAACTCGAGACTCATGGCATGCAAATCGAGGCGATATGTTGACCAAAAAGTCAACCGACACAAACTCGACTTTCATGCATGATTTCCTGTAGATTTTAGCATCAAAACACACTGGAATTTATGGCTCATCCAAATTCAAATTCGTTTGGGAATTATGGCACATACAAATTTTGTATTGTGCACCGATGGTTAAATTATAACCTAGAAGTTCTATAGAATTAACAGTATGTAAATACTTCGAATTAAATTCTGAGAAAAATATATGTCGATGATCTCAATATTAGCCTTCCGAAACTTTAAACGGTTCATGATTCTGATTCCGGGTTCTCCCGGAATTGTGAAAACATCGAAACATATCTATTTTCGGACATGCTGTGCTCTACGAATTTTTCAAAATTTAATACTAATAATTTAGAAAAACAATTTATATAATCAGAAAGCTAACCTCAATATCTTTCTAATGCAAGAAACTAGGCCTCGTTTGGAGTCAGGAGCTATGCGCAATGGCTTCTGGAAGATGAAGAAACACTAGATGACAATTCTCCCAAATCTCTCTCTCTCTAAAATAATGAGATAATTAGGGTTA
The DNA here is from genome assembly GCA_036927795.1 of Iris macrosiphon. Lineage (NCBI taxonomy): Eukaryota > Viridiplantae > Streptophyta > Magnoliopsida > Asparagales > Iridaceae > Iris > Iris macrosiphon. The sequence goes on along the minus strand of JAYESA010000016.1, from coordinate 107,106,328 downwards.
TTATATTATATATATATATATATATATATATATATATATATATATATATATATATATATATATATATATATATATATATATATATATATATATATATATATATGTACCTGCGACTGAATGGATATCTATAGGCTGACATGTGTCAGAATCTGATTGGATAGTTTTGTTTATATTATTTATTTTTGATTTTCCTTTATCAAAACATTATTTAAGTCGTTTTAAATCTAAATAACTCAAAATAAACATTAAAACTAATTATAAAAATCTGGAAAAATTACAAAAAATATATTTTGAACCTAAAAATCCTAGAAAAATATTTGGGATAATTATATATTCATAGATTTCCTACTATAATTAGGAGAAGCTCTAAAAATTAGTTTTGCCATAAAACTAAAAATAAATACTAACATTATTCCAAAAATTCAGAAATAATTCCAAAAAATATATAATAATATTATAAACTTTAGAAAATAACGTGGGTCCATTCTATATTCCTGGGCTTGCACCATAAATTCTACAAGTTCTAAAAATTAGTTATTAACCTAAATAACTCCCAATAAATACTAAAAATACTCAGAAAATTCCCAAAAACTTCTAGAAAATATATTTTATTATTTAGAAACTAAAATAAAAATTTAGGATATTTTTAATTATATTTAAACCAAAATAAATTCTTGAAAATCCTAGAAAATTACAGAAAATTATAAAAAATCCAAATTAAAAATTTTTGAAAAATCAGGGGGTTACAAATGTAGCTGAGATAAACACTAGGTTCCATAAACAAAGTAGACATTTTATCTTTCTTACTGTCCTCATCAACATATGTCATCAGATGATACCGTAAATTTTACTCCGTAAAGTTTATCTCGATATGAAATCAAACTCAACAACGACACCAAGAATTAAATTTAACAACTGCTCAACAAGAATCAAATTCAATAAGTGAGAACGGAAGGAAACAAGAAAATGATTTAAATTGGAAATTATAATAAGATTCTCAAGGGTCGTCCCAGGAATCTCTTAAATAATTTATGATTGAGTATCATTTCTCATCCTAGTATCCTATGTCCTATATCATATCGCAGGCATACAGTAGTACAACTAAGACATCGCACTACCACGATATCGCACTACTTATGAAGCCTGACCTGCATGAACCACCACTAAAAATGTGTCACGACCCACACCCAATATAGGGTCACGAGTACGTGGGTTCGTCCAGCCTACGCCGCAGCATCGGCGATAGAACGCTGTCTATGTTACAATACTATCTAAACAATCTCTCATGAATATCCAACTCCATAAGGAGACACAGATATCACAATATAATATGGAATACTCAATCACAGAAACTAAAGTACGATGAAATATCGAAGAAAATAGCAAAATACAAGACAAGTCTAAACAACAAAATAATCTAACCTACAATCAATAACATCCAAATGTCCAAGTATGATGGGAACAAGTCCTCTATGTCACAGTCTGGAAAAAATATCCAGTCAGGATTGGAGCAAAATACAAGAACTAATAGCAGTTCCATGTATATTGACAAAAACTATAATACAGTGTAAAGAAATACAAGATGGATATAACTGCTAGAAATAAGAAATACTGGCGAGCATGAATATACTGGAAATAAAAATACTGGAGCATATGTCATCATCAATAGTATAATTAGCAATGAATAAGAATATAAGTACATGCTAGAAGAATGAACTGGAATATAAGTGAATGCTAGAGCAATAACTAGAATATAGAGAAATGCTAGATCAATAGACTAGAGATACATGTATAGACTATCTAGCTAAGTGTGTGAAACATCAGCATATCATGTGATCGGCTTGGGACTGATCAGGCTTGTTACATATGATTAGCAATAATTCATGTAAGGTCAGGCTAACCATCCTGATAGCTATGATACGAGCAATAGTCAGGCTAATCATACATAACAGGCTATGAGGCATATAATGGTCAGGCTGTACCGATGTGAGGTATGGGTGAGCTATGATTCATGTAGAGTTGGGTATGATCACATAAGCTACTAATATTTTCCCGTCCCCCAGCTAGCACGATGGATCCCAATCATGACTCCTCGTGATAGTTCTCGATGATGCCAACTCGTATAAACATAGTATCAGAATCATATACGCTATACAACTAGAATCATAGAGATAATCAACATAATGAAACTGTCATAGAATGTACTCTCCTGGGGTCCTCTGCTGGCAATACCAATATCCTGTTTCCGAAGTCTTGTCTGAATAATCCAACAGTCCTATAGACATATCATATAATACAGTATAGCATCGGTCGATAAACTAACACACAGTCAATATAATTACACTGAACTCAGGGGCTACTCTAGGTATGACATTGGTCGACTAACAGGGTCAAGTATGTGTCTAACTGCACGGGTGTCATATCTTTAAATATTGTGCATAATCAGACAGTCAAACTAACATATCTCTAGCCAGTACGTCAGTCTACACAAGGCAGGTAGTTCACTAATATTCAGGGTCACTTGGTCAATACAACTACACGAGATACCCATATTTAACACCTATGGTCACACATTATATATACACATTACAGTCATAACTATTACTAGCATTTAATTAACATAGAATATATATATCTATAACAATCACACATGTATAGATAAAATCATGAGCGGGCAGTTCAAACCTGTGTACGAGCACTAGATCGACGATGACGACGATGACGACAATGATGATGGTGATGATGATGATGATGATAATGATGATGGTTATGATGAAGGTGATGATGATGATAATGATGAACAGGTCGACGTTGCCAGAGTCGAAGCTCAGGCAAGGCTGCTGGGAGTGCTGCAAAGTCGAGAATGGTGCTGCCGGGAACGACGAGGTATTAATGGTGATGGTGTTAGCCGGGGTGGCTCGTGGGGGCGAGTCTCAGGAGGAGGTCAGCGGGTTGTCGACGAGGGAAATGGTGCTTCTCTGTCGAGGAGGAGGAGATAGCAGGGAGGAGAGGTTCAACGATTCAGTGCTCGGCTCAGGGTTATCCGGCGGATGGAGAGGAGGTCGAAAAGATGTTGTGTAGTCTGGCAGCGGGGGCCGAGGTCAATGAGGTAGTGTCGAAGGTGGTCGAAGGGGGGTGGTGTTAATGGTGGAGCTGAGGTCTGGGAAAAGTGGATGATGGTCGGGATAGGGATGTCGATGACAGGGTGGTCCAGAGAAGAAGGTGGAGGAGAAGGAGATGGAACAGAGAAGATGACGGAGGAGCTCCGGGACGGTCAGGGAAGGAGGCGGAGATGAAGTCGAGGTCTACATTCGAGGTATTCGCTGTAGAGGAGTTCAGGCAGCAGGCTCAGGCGGTTCAGTCCAGCATGGGGTTCAGTCAAGGGATGGTGAGAGTCATTGAGGAGGATGAGGCTTGGTGGTGGATGTGTTGTCGGCTCCGGTCGGGTGGAGGACTCGGCGGTGAGCAGCGGGTCGTGCTCAGGCGAGGTCGACGGGGAATGAGGTCGTTCCGCGGTGGAGAAGGCCGGGTTTCGGTGGGGTCGAGTTTACTGGAGGAAGGAGAGGGTGAGGGTGATGATGAATAGGGTTGGGTTTAAGGTGTTGTTTGATTTGAATGAATGAGGAGGTGATGGTGATGTAAATTTAATAGTGGAGGAGTTTTGCATGGGGAGGAGAGGTTGATGGTGACATTCTAGGGGTTAGGGCCGGCTGTGATAGGATATGGTTGGCATTGGGAAAGGGGTTGAGGATGAGAAATTATATATAGGAAAGGGGTGTGTGGTGTAGATGTTACATTTTAAATGTATGACTAAGATTAATCATGAGGGAAAATTCACAACAAAAGGAGGAGAGAGGGGGAGAGAGTTGAACGGTCAAAGGGAGGGGTTGTTTTCTTCATTGGTCTTGACCAATAGGATGGTGACACATCATTGCACTTTTGCAATAAAGTCCCCAACAATTGAAAAATTGCACAGAAAGTGGGTTTTGGGATTTAATGAGGCAAAATACTATGTTTGGTGTGATATAGTGGCTAGAAAGGGTGTGTGGTGTTTAGTATGAGTTTTGAGGTTATGAATGGGGGTTTGGTTTGGTGTTGGATCTAGTTTTGGATAAAGTTGGGTCCTTACACTAATTTAATTAAAATTAATATAAATGGTGTTCTAAAATTAATTGGAAATATGTGGGATTAAAGTTAGGTGGGACACAAGTGTCATGGATATAGAAGACTCATAGTAGAATATTATCATAATTTGGGTTGCACAAAATGGGTCAAGATTGTGTCTCCAATTTTGATTAGAACGGACAAGGATACAAAGTCAAATTTATTTAGAATTAAAAATAAACGTCTACGATGAATATTGTGCGACTAAAATAAAGCACAAGAGAGCATATTTACAAGTTACACAAAGCTCAGAATGGAAGGCTGGCACGTCTAGGACAATAATGTAAAATTTGTTGGGAGGCAAAATCTAGTGTAGTGCTCCCAATATCGAAGCAACGGTAAGGCTCAACAATTAAATCAAATCACAATAATAAATTATTATCCTCAATATTTAATCCTGAATAATACTAAATAAAATCCATAATCCTATATTTCGTTCGAAGGTTTATCTAGTGGGCTTCTAGGTCTAGTCTACTAACTCATGCATTAAAGAACACTATACATATAACATATATCTATACACATATCATGCAATTATTTAAAATAAATATACACAATACTTATAATATATAAAAAGACAAAATTATTCCTATTTCAGGATGTGTGTGTGTGTGTGTGTGTATGTGTGTGTGTGTTATACATTAGTGTGTGTACCATACCTGTGGTGTGTGTTTCGGCATGGGATACGTGTATCTGAGCTGTGTCAGTATAGGACCTAGTGAGTGAATGTGTGTGCTTGTGTATGAAAAGGGTGATGTGTCATATTGTATGTTGTGGATATGTGAATAATTGAAGGAGGGGTGAGATAAGGTCTGTGTTAGACTGTGTCATAGTGTAGGTAATGTGGACTGTGCTTGTGACAGTGTGTGGGTCAATTGGATTATGGGAAATCTGGTCTCGAGTTGATGTGTATGCAACTACAGTATTAGTAATGTTATGCACTGGACTGAAGGCAGGTGACTGTGTATTTTGGGTGTGTTTGATGGTTAGATATTAGGATGTATCAGTGATCAATAGGAGTTAGTGTTCTAGTTATTCGTAGGTGTTAGAGGGATTGGACATTGCTCGAGTGCCAAGGTATAGCAGCAAGTTAGGGAGGAGTGGTGGTTACTGATGTGCGTATCAGTAGAGCACACACTGCATATAGTGTTATGTGTTGGGGGCATTCAAATTTAGTTGCAGTAGAGGGTATCATGCTCATATGCAACAACTTAGTCTCTGGAAATAGATGCATTGCTCGAGTGTGATCAGGTGAGTATTGACTTTTAACACTCATATGTGCAGTAGGATATGTGAAGGTAGGGGGGAAACAGTTCAGTTGAAGTGTGTTGCAAATGCAAGTGTGTGTGAAGGGGAAAAGAAACCAGGATACAGTAGCAGTTACCTGTTGTGTTGAGGTTGGACAGTGCATTATGCACTGTCATGATACAGCAGCATCAGAAATAGGGTATGGGTTCTCGAGAGGTGCATTACACTTATGCAACAGAAATTAGGACATCAGTAGATTGCTGTGGTGGCAGTAATGGGTGGAGAGCTTGGGTCAGTAGTTGTATAGCTAGGTAATGAGAGTATGGGTGTTAACTTGTTGAAACCAGTTAATTTAGATAATTGGTTGAGTGAATTAGATTATTAAGTTGGTATAGCATGAAGATATAATTGTCAGTAGGATAAAGTAGTGTATCAGTTAGTTGTTAGTTAACTATATATTAGCTGGTATATATATATATATATATAAGTAAATTAGTATAACTAAGTTAGGAGTATTAGTGAGCTAGTACAATAAGATGTCAGTTGCCCATTTAGTGTATTATATATTAGCTAGTGTATGGTTAGTGACAGTTATTGTTAATATATCAGTAAGTTAATTAGTGACTAATAGGATCCCAAAACCTTCGTGTAAACTTAGCTTGGCCTAATATAGTTAAAATAACCTAGTGTCGATCTAGAACATCAAGATTTAGCTTATTTTAGTATTTTAGCACTTTATTACACCTTTTAACATAATATTTTCTAAATAGGAGTGTGTGACACCAACTTGGGCATCGAGATACTCCCTTTGCTCAGGACCAGAGGCGAGAACATCTCTCTGTTAGATTTTATTTTATGGTAGTGTATATATCACTTGTTCTAGAACTGATATACCTGATTCTAACACATTATTATACAGAATGGTACTATATGGATCATGTCAGAAGATGTTATTCTCTTACCGTATTCAGCGGGTACAACTTACACATATATTTTATTATGTACATCTGGTATTATTTTATGTGCTTCTAGTGCATCCACTATTTCGTGTGCTAGTGTGACTATATCGTATTTATGTGCGTAACATGTTATGATTGGATCCATAAGTATTGGTTGGGGAGGGAGAGTAGAAGTTGTTCATGTGATCAAGCCCTATTTATCTCATGTGTATGTCGATTATACACCTCACATATAATCGAGTTATCATATTTATCTCATGTGCAACCTAAGTCGATCACGTAACAAACTTGCATTCTAAACCACATAGCTAGTATTGATGTTCCCCTACTTGAAGGAGTTTAGATAGTAGAAGTTGTTCCAATCCTATTTGGATATATTTTTCAGGTGATTGGCTAGAGGAGCTGTATCCCAATTATTACGGACGGCAGGACAACGAGCCACTAGAGGATACCCCCTAGAGTAGGAGGACTTAGTGCCAGTGACCGAGGAGGATTAGGCATTTATTTTTGGACTTTGTGTTAGTCTCATTATTAGACTTTTGGCATGTATATATATTATTTGGAAATTATTTTGTGCCTAGACTATAGTTTGGACTTGTGGTTTTATTGTGACTCATTATTTCTCCATTCTATTATATATCGTGCTTTTATCTTCCTTTAGTTTTATACTATGATTGAGTATTGGTTAGCATTTATCTTATATCATATTGTTCCTCCATTTGGAGTTGAGATATCATTGACAGGTATATTATATTTATTGTGTGAGATGTTTAGATAGTACGGATAACCTAGACAACGTTCTACCGCCGATGCTGCGGTGTAGGCTGGACGTACCCACATAGTTGTACCCTTACACCGGGTGTGGATCATGACACATTTTTGTGGTAGCCCATGTAGTTCTAGGTAGTAGTACTCAAACTTAGAGTATTACTACCAGCCTGCTATAGGATATATGACTTAGGATCTATAATGAGAGTATACTTAATCACAACTAGGAATCATTTCTAATTTATCAATTTTGCAATATTTATCCTTTTGAATATTAATTTCTTTGAAATATTACTATCCTTCTTTGATGATATCGTATCTTGCACAATATTGACTTCTTTGTTTCAATCTGTTCTCAGGATGCCTCCGAAGATCAGATTATTCGCTCGGAAATAATGGCAACTTCCTCAGTTACTTACTGGTCTACTGCGGAGAGGACAACTACTCCTTCTTCTTCTCCAATTGAGAGGGTCGCCTCCCCGGTCTAGGTGGGGGTTTCAGCAGAAGCCTTTGGGGGTGATCCTCTTCCAGTTCCTAGGACAATGCCAGCTATTTTTGAGGGACTTCCACTACCACCTCCAGTGCCAGTCGATGTTACACAGTTATTCACTCTTTTCAAAAAGATGATGGAGGCTTAGAGGACCCAGGCTGAGGCACAGTACCGATAGTCCGACGTGATAAGGCAGGGCATTGAGAATGCCCACCAGGTGGCCATTGCAGCAGTTTAGAGAGGGGCCCCTTCACAGCCCTAAGATGTACGTCCCAGGCCGGGCAACATACAAGACTTTAAGAAGTTGGATCCCCGTAACTTCCAGGGGACAGAGGGTATTATACATGTCGATGATTGGCTTGAGCACATCGAGCGAGTCATGCGTTTATCCTGCCTAACAGAGGATCTGAAGGTAGAGGCGACAGGGTTACAGATGTCAGACATTGCTAGTACCTGGTTCTGAAATGAGCCGCAGATGACCAATCCGGGATTGTCATGGGATGTATTCTGGGACTTGTTCAGGAAGAAGTTCTTTCCACCTATGGAGAGACTAGACTTGAAGCGACAGTTCCAGAACCTTTATTATGGGGAACATGTCGATCGAGGAGTATGTCACAGAGTTTGACAGATTGAGTAGATATGATACGTACATGGTGCGGGATCCTGAGATCCGGGTGAGTCGATTCAAAAAGGGCCTGAACTTGGAGGTGAAGGCTCTTATTTCCTCGAGCCATGAGGCATACGCAACTATCTTGAAGGAGGCCAGCAAGGTTGAGAGAGACCTGAGTTTGAGGCCCAAGAGGGACCGAAAGATCTTTAGTAGCAGCAGTAGTGCGGATCCAACCAAGCGACCCCATTACCAGCAGTAGAATTATCATTATTATGCGCCAATCAGAGCACCAGTACAACAGGTACACCAGATGCAGAGACCAGCTCAGCCAGCTCCTACTTGCCCTTTCTATAAGAAATTAGGGCATGTGAGGGATATTTGCAGAAAATGTTGGGCCAATATTTATTTTGTGGTTCAGTAGATCACCAACTAAGGGATTATCCTATGACTACAGCTCGTACAACTCAGGGCAGAACCCCAGTCCAGAGAGCCCCAGCGTGGCCACCAGCGGGTCAGCAGAGAGGACCTCCATTATCGACACAGCTACAGAGGTTTGTACAACACCAACACAAGCAGAGAGGTGCACAGCAGGGGGAGCTTTCGTATTGACAGTTGAGGAGGCCGAGTCAGTCAGAGATGTTATTTCAGGTTCAGTTCTTCTAGATTCTTTTCCAGCTTATGATTTATTTGATTCTGGTGCTTCCCATAGCTTTGTATATGTATGTTTTGCTCTTAGGCATCGTTTACAGGCTTAACCTTTGGCTAGGACTTGAAAGATCATGACTGGGAGTGGTATTATCCTGGTCAGTGATATTTGTAAGGATTGAAAAGTTACACTGGGAGGCTGGAAGTTGAGTATGTGCTTACTCGTAATGCCACTTCTGGGCTATGATATTATACTCGGGATGGATTGGTTGAGTAGGCACCATGTTAGTATCGATTGTCATGGAGGTAGGGTATTTTTTTGATCGCCAGGAGAGCCAAAGTTTGAGATCGCCAGAGGAGCAGCAGAACAAAGCGAGGGTGTATGTCACTACCATATTTTCTAGGAAAGAATATTTTAGTCATTTCATAATTAATTAAATATTATGCATATTTTATATTTATTTATTGTTAGATGTTATATTTGATTTTGGACTTGTGTTAATGGACCTAACTAGATTAGACTAGACTCATGGACCAACATTAATTCTAGTTAGATTTGAGCCCAACAAACAAGCCCATTCATTGAGAGGATGACTTAATTAGTTAGACCATTTGGATTACAACATTCCTTCCTTAATTAATTTCATTATGATAAGCCCCAAGGGGTATTATAGACTTTTCATAGTAACTTGGATTAAGGGTAAGGCCGGCTATAAAGGGGCAGGAGAGAGACTCTCTCTCTTCATCTGTTCATCTCATTTCTAGATCAGGAATTTTTCTCTTCCAAATTCCTTCATTCCTACACCAATACCTACCCAAATTATCTTCCAATTCCTTCTCTACTCACCATTAGAGGCTATTGGAATAATAAGGAGGCAAGAATCTACAAGAAGGAGGAAGGAGCACAAGTTGAAGGCTCTTTACACTCATTTAGAGACTTGCATTAGGAATCCATCACCCAATAGATAAAATTTAGTTTTCTTCCTCTAATTAGTCTATAAATCTATAGTTTAATCATTAGGAACCCTCCCATGTACTATGGCTACCCATAGAAAGTGGAATTAGGTTCATAGGAGGTCAATAAAGGAAGTTATGGTATATTTTGTGCCAATTTTGGAGAAATTTTAAGATTGGCACATCTTGTATTTGTTAATAGGTCAATTAGACAAAATTGACATATAGTTGGTTGTATGAGACTAGTGTCGTATCCACAATTGGATACGTGTAGGTTGTATCACGATAATTTGGCGATACGGGTTAATTTGGGAGTTTTTTTTCGATATGGGGGCTAGAGCGTGTCATATTTTGACACGAGCACGTGGAGGAGTTGCTAACTCTTAGTAGTACTTCTAATTATGATTCTAGACTTGCTTGTGTTCTTCAGGATACATTTGGTGGTGTGGTGGAGATGTATCGCAAGCGTATCATAGTTTTTGTGTGATACGGTACGATGCACGCCAAGTGTTTGTATTATTGCTATATTAATTTTATGCCCTCTAAATTGTTATCCTTCATATCTAATTGCATTGTTTAGGAGTATATATATTTGATATATATCTATGTATCTAAGTATTATATACATGATAGTAATATATATATATATATATATATATATATCATGAAGCTACTGATTATTATTGTTGTTGTCATTTCTGAGAGTTTGGCTGTGTTGATGTTGTGGTGGGTTGTTATTGAGGATATTCAGATTGGGGGGGCACTCGAGTAGTAGCTTGTACAGGCAACTAGTAGTTGCTACACAGTTGAGCAACAGATGGAAAAACTGCATCATAGCAGTATCTAGACTATGGAATGGTGGAGAAGAGTATCAGGTTTTGATAGAGGCAAGCACCTCAGTTACTTGAGTGCAAACTTTGGAACTAAGAAGTTTATGTGTACTCCAGTGTCGAGTAGAAGTGGTGGTGTGGAGTAGTTGTTTTGGGACTGTTGGTGTTGTATTAGGTGTTCTTGTGTGTTTGTGTTTGTGGGGAATAGAGAGTGTGGAATTGCTGTGTTAACAGCAAGGTATGTGGGAGATAACTAATACTCCAGTATCAGTCAAGAAGCAGTGCAGTTAAGTATGAAAGGAGTTAAGATGTGGATTTGGTATCAGTGTATCAAAGTATGCATTCAATTTAGAATGAGAGGCGAGGGGGCTCGGGTATCAGGTATAACTGTGTGCACTTTGTGTTAGTGCAGTGCAAGAGTGCACCATGGGTACAATATGAGGGGGTACAGTCCTTGTACAGGAAACAAAGAGCAATTTTGCAGCAGATACCTTGTTGTCATGATAGATGTTGTATATATAGGGGGTTTTAATGAGTAGTTACTGCCAGTAGCAGCAGAATACATGGCAGCAGTGAGCAGCAACTATGCATCAAGTGATGCACAAAAACATCTGGGAGACTAGGACATGTTGGTGGGTTAGTGGATAAGGTAGAGGTTAGTATCAGACATGTAATGGCTAGTAGGTAAGTGGCTTGATGTTAGTATGTTAGCGTTGAGATGTTAGTTAGTTATGTTAACTTAAGTTGTGTATTGTTAAAATATGCATGACAGTTGATTAGTTCATGAGTACTAGACACTTGATGTTAGTATATATTATGTTATAAGTTAGTATATAGTATAAGTTAGAGTTTAGGTGTTGTGCCACATCATAGGATCTAATATAGACTAATAGTTGGTTATTGAGTTAGATGTTGGTAAGGTATGGGTATTAGATTGGTTATCTATCAGTATGAGTAGTTGTCTTATAGAATATTTATGTTTTAGTGAACAATGAGGTTAGAATTTAGTGAATAATGTATTAGATAACTGTATATGTTAGTATCGATAGCTGTATAGATATCAGTTATATGTTTTAATTGTTAAGTACTTTCAGTTATGAATATTAGTTATGTTATTAGATAGTTATATTAGATTATCTTGAGTATCTTGAGATACGGTATCGTATCGATACTCATGTATCCTAATATAGCTAGTATATCCTAGATACATAAGGTATGGATCCAAGATCATAGAGATGGACTCATACAACCTAGAAATAGGTGACTAGTTTAACCCAGAGTTGACCTAGTTTGACTGAAAAACATGTCACGACCCGCACCCAAAAAATCGGGCATGAGTCGTGGGTACGTCCAGCCTACGTCGCAGCATCGGCGGTAGAACGCTGTCTAGGTCAACTATCTAGCTAACAATCTCACGCAATCAATATATAAACCTGCCAAGATCTCAACTCCAAACGGAGGAGCAATATCATAATGATAATCAAGTACTCAATCACTAATCTAAGCACGATAAGATAACAAGAAGTCTAACAACTATAAAGTCTAACCAACAACAACTAAAAACTACCACAACATCAATATAATAATAATACATCATCCAAAATAATATACAAACAAGGTCTCAATCTAAAATCGGAGACAAATCTGGTGCTAAAGCTAATAAAACAATAATAAGGTCCTAGTGATCCCGGCTACCAACCCAAAAATTACCCCTAAACTAGAGGGTCCCTGTCTACACCATCGACAGGCTCAGGTCCATAAAACATCGGATACCAATCCTCCGGGTACTCTGGAAAAATATGTCCAGTCAGGACTGGAGCAAGTACATCTCTAACAGCAGTTCCATTTAAATGATAAAAACTATAAAACAGTTATAGCAAGTAGCAAGAAGAATGAAATAAAATATGGAACAAGGAAATATACATATCACTGGTGCATAAAGTAAAGATGCATGAATATCAGAAGCAAGATAGTAATAACTGCAGGATACAAGAATTCTACACTAAGAGTAAGTATGTGCACATGAACGTGTAGTGAGTCCAGCATGAAATACATGTAGTGAGTCAAGTCCAGAAACATGTAAGTGAGACCAACAAGAAATACAAGTGAGTCCAGACTATAAAGAATGAACTCGGTGTCTTTGAAATACTTGTTTCGACATATAAACGACTAGGGGTAAGTACGGCTCACCGTGCACTGGGTGCGCGGCTGCTATCATTCCATATTAGACCAAAGGGGGTGATTCCTGATGATTCCAGATAGGAATATTTACATGTCTACTCGATTATTTCCCCATCCCGACTAGTACAAGTGAATCCAAGACCCGACACGTAAATTAAGTATGAGTCCAGCCTGAAACATGAGTGATGCCTGTAGTGATGCCAGTAGGTGATGCCAGTAGTGATTCCAGAATAGAGGCCAGAAACATGAAATATACGTGTCGCAAGTAAATGAATCCAGAAATACCAGTCCGTATCCTGTGTTGTGCCAAAAAAATCAGATAATACTATACTAGAAGCTGAATCATAATAATCATCAGATAATGAAAACTATCAGAGAATGTACTCGCCTGACGTCCTCAGCAACTGGCGATCCGAACTGGTATCGCAAGGACCTATTGCAAAAAGTAAGGTTAAACATGGTTCTAATAAGTTAAACAGATATAAAATAACTAAAAATAGGCTTCTAGGATCGTTCTAGGTCAAACGGGTCAAACCGGTGAAATCTGGGTCAAAAAGTCAACTCTGGGTCAAAACTAGGTCAAAAGTTGACTTTGGCGGTCAACCGAGTCAACTATGGTCAAGTCTAGGTCAAACTAGGGTGATCCTGAAATTCTAGGCCAAAACTAAGTTATTAAGCTAATAAACCCTCAAACTCGTCTCATCGAGATACCGGGATACCCTCGGTATCCGATATCTCACCCTACGCTATACGCCCAGTCTATACCCTCTAAAACCTATGCTAGCACGCGTAAATATATACACATATACATAAAAAATCTATCTCTAAACTCAAATCTAGGCAATTGCTCAAAAACTCTGCTCGAAACTCAATACCTTAGTATCTCAAGGTATTGAGATACTCTCCAATACCCCTCTAACTACCCCTCTAGTTAGCTATTTATGCATCTATCTAGCTATATACCTATCTATCTATCAATCTATATCTTATCTATCTATCTACGTATCTATCTATGTATATCTATTTATATACCTAGATATCTATCTAGGTATATATCTATCTATATATATATATTTAACTATCTATCTAACTATCTAGTATCTATTTATGTAACTATCTAGTATCTATCTATCAATCTAGATACCTATCTATTTATATCTAGATATCAACTATCTATCTATCTATCTATCTATCTATCTATCTAACTATCCATCTATTATCTATCTATGTATCCATCTAACTATCTATTAAGTATCTAGATATCTATATATCCATAAATCTATCTATCTCTTTATATCTAGGTATCTAGATATCTAATATCTATCTATCTAGATATCTACCTATCTATGAATCTATCTATTTATTTAGATATCTATCTTATCTAGATATCTATCAATCTATTAATCTATCCATCCATCTATCTATCTATCTATCTATCTATCTATCTAATCTATCTATATATTTATCTATGTATCTTATTTCTAGCTCAATATCTATCTATCTATGTTTCTAGTTATCTATATATATATACATATCAATCAATCAATATATATATATATAGCACTCTCTAAACCTCCCGTTACTAGCTCCCTGCTAGCCTCGCTGCGCGGCGTGCTCCACGCCAAGAAGCTGCTGCTGGAGCTGATGCTGCTGCTGCTGCGCTGCGCTCGAGCGAACTGCTGCCGCGGCGCTGTGGCTGCTGCTGCCTGCTGTTCTGCTGCTGCGCTCGAGCGAACTGCTGCCACGGCGTGCTGCCGCTCGAGCGAGCTGCTGCCGCGGTGCTGCCTCGCTCTGCTGGCTGCTGCAGCGGCTGTGCGCTTCGCTGCCGTGGCCACACACACACAAACGCACACACAATCACACACACACACGACCACACATATATATATATATCTATATATATAAACATACATATATATATATATACACACAACTCTATATATATATATATATATAGACACACACACTAACATATCTACTAACACACATACTTATGTATATAAACGCATATATATATATATATACACACAAATATCTATATATATATACACACACTAATATATATATATATATATACATATACACACTCACACACTCAAACATATATATATATATATACACTCACTCACACACACTCACTCTCACACACCCTCACACACACACTAGCACACACTCTCACAAAAACACAACCACACACACAAACACTCATACATATATACACATACACACATACATATATATATATATATATACATATACACGCATACACAAACTCATATACATATATATATATATATAAACACTCACTCACACTCACACACACACTCACCTACACATACACTAACACCAACACCAACACACACTCACACAAGCACTCACTAACACACTCACATATACATAAAAACACACATGCATATATAAATATATATATATATATATATATATATATATATATATATATAGAAACACACACAAATATATATATATACATATATATATATATAAACACAACTCCAACGACCCCGACACGCACAAACACCTATAAATATATAAAATATAATCCGAGAATTCTAGCACACACTCCCCGATACTAACCCAACGCGCGCACAAGCCCGAAACTAGGAAACCAAGTCGAAATGGCCGTTCGGTTATTTCGACGAATACGCAGTGTGCGGTTCGGAAAATCTCCTGAAACGCACACCAAACCAACTCAGAATCGGCCCAAAATTTACCCACGGGTCCTAAACAATGTCTAGATCCTAGAAAAAATACTACCCTGTCGATTCTAGGCCCGTGGCGAAAACGCGCACGTACTTAGAACCGACGACGAAGAAAATCCCGAAAATGCCCGAAATGCCCATTTCTCCACGATACGACTTCACGTGTCCGAACGGAGACACGCACTCACCCTCAAGACACCCGACAACGTCTACCTAGGTCCGTCTAACCTAGGGTATCACCCAAAATTGGGCCAATTTTGGATTCCACCCGAAATCGACACAAAATCTAGTGTTAAAGTCTCCAAACTCAACCAAACTAGTTTCAACTTCCTCCCACGGGTAGCCTAAGGGTCTAGGAATGTTCTAAAATATTAATTACACTATATAAGAGTAATTACAAGGAGGAAAATTAGGGTTTACCTCTTGGGAGTTGGAATCCCAAGCCAAAGTCTCCAAAAAGCTCCAAATCCACCAAACCAAGCTTCCAAGCTCCCAAATCTAGCTCCAACACCAAATCTAAGCTCTACGCACCTAGGTTAGGGAAGAATGCAAGGTTAGGGTTAGCAACCATGGAGAATAGAAGAAGAAAGAAGAGAAATAGGAGTACTTACTTGGAGTGGGAAGTAGAAAGGAAGAAGAAAAAGGAGTGGAGAAGAAGAAGAAGTGAAGAAGAAGAAAATGGAACAAGGGGGAGGGGGCTGCTGTGTTATGCACGGGTAGGGGCTGGTTTGGTCGGCCATGGTGTAAATTAGGTTTCACTAATTCTCCAAATGCCCAAAATGTCCCCCTCTCACTTGGTTTTGGGTTTCAGGTTTCAAAAGCACTCAAACTAACTCCAAATCTCTCCAACTAACCCACTAAAAATATAATAAATATTCTAAACCCAAAAATAAGTCTCACAAGGGTGTGGGCTGGGTCGGACATGGGTCCACTAGGGTCTGACATGGGTCCAGGCTAGCCAAAATCCTAAAACAATCAATATAAAAATAATACAACCACTAATTAATTATAAATACAATTAATTATAAATAATACATAATTAACCCAAATTAAAATAAAAAAATACCCGGCTTTGGAAATGGGGTGGTGACAAGCCTATCCTCCTTAGAAAATTTTATCCTCGAAATTTAAAGTCAATCACACTCCCTCTAGGTCAAACCCCCAACAATCACAGTCCAGAAATTCTACCTAAACAACATGCAAGATCATGGTCCTACTGGTCGTGTTATCACAGTCTCAATCAGGGTCACTATACTATCTACCACAGTACAAATAGAAAAGTCTAACAGGTACTAATAAAGCATACCACAAGGAATGGAAAGGACAAGAAGAAGAACAAAGAGACAGACCTGCTAACCCGACACCCGTAGCATCGGCCTCCTCGACCGTCAACGCATAAGCCCTGCCCTGCTGGGGTATATCCCTCTGCTGGTGCGGGGCATGATGCTGTGCCACAGATGGTCTAGCTCCAACTCTCCGATCCTGTGCTCCACCCAATGGAGGTACAGTAGGGCAATCTCTCATCTGGTGAGCAGCGGATCCACAGAACAAACACACCTTTAACCTACTCCTACAAACATCCCAAGTGTGTCCTGCCTTCCTGCAGTAGGCACAAGTGGGAACCCTCTGATCCTGACCCTGCTGTGCTACCTTCTGCACATAGGGACGCTTAGTCGGTCCCGCACTGCCACTCGTACTGCCTGAATCATCCCTGCCTCTCTTGGACTTAAGCTCCAAGTCATCCTCTGCTCTCTGAGCATCACCTACTATCTGCTCGAAAGTTGCCTCGCGGTCGCTCCTAGTCAAAGACTTGACCACCATAACCAAGCCCTTGCGAAACTTCCTCGCCTTTGCTGCCTCACTCAAGCCCTCTACAAATCTGTCCAGATGGCAGAACTCTGCTGCGTACTCGTCCACCGTCATGCTCCCTTAGATGAGTGCCTCGAAATGGATCTTCAAAGCACTGAGTGCCACATCTAGGAAAATTTTCTCCTTAAAAAGCCTCTTAAAAGCCTCCCAAGTAGCCCTGGCGCCGTGATCCTCGTATCCGTGCAATACCACGTCAAAGCAAGGTCGAACATCTGACTGCCTGCTGCCTCTATCTGTATGTTGTCTAGAATCTGTGCCAGCCGGAAGATGCCCTCGATCTGCTCTATCCAGTCGTCCGCGTACAGGATCCCTTCTGTACCCCGGAACTCCTTAGGCCACATCCCCTGGAGGTCAATGATGCTGTCCGGCCTCGGGCGCTGAATCTGATCTGCCTGTGGCTGAATCTGAGCCACTCTGTCCACTGCCGTCATGGCTACCTGGTGGGCGTTCTTAATGCCCAGCCTCATCACATCCACCTGAAGGTGCTGCGCGTCCATCATCTCCTTGAAGAACGCAAATAACTATGCGGCATCTACTGGAGCAGGAAGTGGTGGGGGAACCACCGGAATGACTGGGTAGTCCTCGGATCGACAGGTAGAGGAGGATCCCCGAGAGAAGCAGATGCTCCCTCAACCGCAGGAGTGGTGAGTGGAGCGGTAGCAGCTGCCTAAATACGAGCTGGATTAGAGGTAGCAGACCTCTCAGTGGCAACTGCTGGAACGGTACGATGGGATCGTGTCTTCGGAGGCATCCCGAACACAGATCAAAAGAAGTCAATACGGTGCAAGATACGATATCATCAAAGAAGGACGGTAATATTTCAAAAGAAGCAATTTCAGAATAATTAGATTAGAATTGTTCCTAGTCGTGATTGAGTATACTTTCATCCTAGATCCTAGATCCTATAGCAGGCTCGCAGCAGTATAACTAAATTTTTGTACCACCACGACATCGCACTAATTGCGAATCGAGACCTGCATGGGGCCGCCACCAAAAATGTGTCACGACCCGCACCCGAAAAATCGGGCATGAGTCATGGGTACGTCCAGCCTATGCTGCAGCATCGATGGTAGAACGCTGTCTAGGTCAACAATCTAGCTAACAATCTCACGCAATCAATATATAAACCTGCCAAGATCTCAACTCCAAACGGAGGAGCAATATCATAATGATAATCAAGTACTCAATCACGAATCTAAGCACGATAAGATAACAAGAAGTCTAACAACTATAAAGTCTAACCAACAACAACTAAAAACTACCACAACATCAATATAATAATAATACATCAACCAAAATAATATACAAACAAGGTGTCAATCCAAAACCGGAGACAAATCTGGTGCAAAAGCTAATAAAACAATAACAAGGTCCTAGTAATTCCGGCTACCAACCCGGAAATCACCCCTAAACTAGAGGGTCCCTGTCTGCACCATCGACAGGCTCAGGTCATAAAACGTCGGACACCAATCCTCCGGGTACTCTGGAAAAATATGTCCAGTCAGGACTGGAGCAAGTACATCTCTAACAGCAGTTCCATTTAAATGATAAAAACTATAAAACAGTTATAGCAAGTAGCAAGAAGAATAAAATAAAGTATGGAACAAGGAAATATACATATCACTGGTGCATAAAGTAAAGATGCATGAATATCAGAAGCAAGATAGTAATAACTACAGGATACAAGAAATCTACACTAAGAGTAAGTCTGTGCACATGAACGTGTAGTGAGTCCAGCATGAAATACATGTAGTGAGTCAAGTCCAGAAACATGTAAGTGAGACCAACAAGAAATACAAGTGAGTCCAGACTATAAAGAATGAACTCAGTGTCTTTGAAATAGTTGTTTCGACATGTAAACGGCTAGGGATAAGTATGGCTCACCGCGTACTGGGTGCACGGCTGCTATCATTCCATATTAGACCAAAGGGGGTGATTCCTGATGATTCCATATAGGAATATTTACATGTCTACTCGAGTATTTCCCCATCCCGACTAGTACAAGTGAATCCAAGACCCGATACATAAATCAAGTATGAGTCCAGCCTGAAACATGAGTGATGCCTGTAGTGATGCCAGTAGGTGATGCCAGTAGTGATTCCAGAATAGAGGCCAGAAACATAAAATATATGTGTCGTAAGTAAATGAATCCAGAAATACCAGTCCGTGTCCCATGTTGTGCTAGAAAAATCAGATGATACTATACAAGAAGTTGAATCATAATAATCATCAGATAATGAAAACTATCAGAGAATGTAATTGCCTGACGTCCTGAGCAACTAGCGATCCGAACTGGTGTCGCAAGGACCTATTATGAAAAGCAAGGTTAAACATGGTTCTAATGAGTTAAACAGATATAAAATAACTAAAAATAGGGTTCTAGGATCGTTCTAGGTCAAACGGGTCAAACTGGTAAAATTTGGGTCAAAAAGTCAACTATGTATCAAAAAGTCAACTCTGGGTCAAAACTAGGTCAAAAATTGACTTTGGCGGTCAACCGAGTCAACTACGGTCAAGTCTTGGTCAAACTAGGGTGCTCCTGAAATTCTAGGCCAAAACTAGGTCATTAAGCTAATAAACCCTCAAACTCGCCTACTTGAGATACCGGGATACCCTCGGTATCCGATATCTCACCCTACGCTATACATCCCGTCTATACCCTCTAAAACCTATGCTAGCACGCGTAAATATATACATATATACATAAAAATCTATCTCTAAACTCAAATCTAGGCAATTGCTCAAAAACCCCGCTCGAAACTCAATACCTTGGATATCTCAAGGTATTGAGATACCTTGGTATCTCAAGGTATTGAGATACTCTCCAATACCCCTCTAACTACCCCTCTAGTTAGCTATTTATGCATCTATCTAGCTATATACCTATCTATCTATCAATCTATATCTTATCTATCTATCTACGTATCTATCTATGTATATCTATTTATATACCTAGATATCTATCTAGGTATATATCTATCTATATATATATTTAACTATCTATCTAACTATCTAGTATCTATTTATCTAACTATCTATCAAACTATCTAGTATCTATCTATCAATCTAGATACCTATCTATTTATATCTAGATATCAACTATCTATCTATCTAACTATCCATCTATTATCTATCTATGTATCCATCTAACTATCTATCTAGTATCTAGATATCTATATATCCATAAATCTATCTATCTATTTATATCTAGGTATCTAGATATCTAATATCTATCTATATAGATATCTACCTATCTATGAATCTATCTATTTATTTAGATATCTATCTTATCTAGATATCTATCAATCTATTAATCTATCCATCCATCTATCTATCTATCTATCTATCTATCTATCTATCTATCTATCTATCTAATCTATCTATATATTTATCTATGTATCTTATTTCTAGCTCAATATATATCTATCTATGTATCTAGCTATCTATATATATATACATATCTATCAATCAATATATATATATATAGCCCTCTCTAAACCTCCCGCTACTGGCTCCCTACTAGCCTCGCTGCACGGCGTGCTCCACGCCAAGAAGCTGCTGCTGCTGGAGCTGCTGCTGCTGCTGCTGCTTGTCACCACCCTAATTTCAGAGCCGAGTATTTTTTTATATTTTAATTTGGATTAATTGTGTATTATTTCTAATTAATTGTATTTATAATTAATTAGTGGTTGTATTATTTTATATTGATTGTTTTAGAATTTTGGCTAGCATGGACCGATGTCAGACCCTAGTGGACCCATGTCCGACCTAGCCCACACCCTTGTGAGACTTATTTTTGGGTTTAGAATATTTATTATATTTTTAGTGGGTTAGTTGGAGAGATTTGGAGTTAGTTGGAGTGCTTTTGGAACCCGAAACCCATAACCAAGTGAGAGGGGGGGCATTTTGGGCATTTGGAGAATTAGTGAAACCTATTTTACACCATGGCCGACCAAACCAGCCCCTACCCGTGCATAACACAGCAGCCCCCTCCCCCTTGTTCCATTTTCTTCTTCTTCTTCACTTCTTCTTCTTCTCCACTCCTTTTTCTTCTTCCTTTCTACTTCCCACTCCAAGTAAGTACTCCTATTTCTCTTCTTTCTTCTTCTATTCTCCATGGTTGCTAACCCTAACCTTGTATTCTTCTCTAACCTAGGTGGGTAGAGCTTAGATTTGGTGTTGGAGCTAGATTTGGGAGCTTGGAAGATTGGTTTGGTGGATTTAGAGCTTTTTGGAGACTTTGGCTTGGGATTCCAACTCCCAAGAGGTAAACCCTAATTTTTCTCCTTGTAATTACTCTTATATAGTGTAATTAATAGTTTAGAACCTTCCTAGACCCTTAGGCTAACCGGGGAGAAAGTTAGAACTAGTTTGGTTGAGTTTGGAGACTTCAACACTAGGTTTTGTGTCGATTTCGGGTGGATTCCAAAATTGGCCCAATTTTGGGTGATGTCCTAGGTTAGACGGACCTAGGTAGACGTTGTCGGGTGTCTTGAGGGTGAGTGCGTGTCTCCGTTCGGACACGTGAAGTCGTATCGCGGAGAAATGGGCATTTCGGACATTTTTGGGGTTTTCGTCGTCGCCGGTTCTAAGTCCGTGTGCATTTTTGCCACGGGCCTAGAATCGACGGGGTAGCATTTTTCTAGGATCTAGACATTATTTAGGACCCGTGGGTAAATTTTGGGCCAATTTCGAGTTGGTTTGGTGTGCGTTTCAGGAGATTTTTTGAAACGCACACTGCGTGTTCGTCGAAATAACCGAACGGCCATTTCGACTTGGTTTCCTAGTTTCGGGCTTGTGCGTGCGTTGGGTTAGTATCGGGGAGTGTGTGCTAGAATTCTCGGATTATATTTTATGATATTTATAGGTGTTTGTGCGTGTCGGGG